>JABFQD010001317.1:0-18847 GCA_022817045.1 Psix sp. ZL-2020 | reverse complement strand
CTAATTGCTTAGTAGCAAAAATAAAAAATAACCAGTATTTTTCATTATTAACGTCAATCATTTTGACAATTTTTCGACTAAAACTTTTGGATAAGGTTATTGAAATTCCCTATCGAGATCATTAAATGAAAATTGCTTTCACGTAAGATGGGGTGAGATGGTTTGTGGTTTTTTGTATAACACGTCAGTGTCAATTCACGTTCTGCCCTCGAAGCGATACTAGCAATATTACATAGTCTGGCACCGCGTTTTCGTGATACAAAGAGTCTCGACTAGGGTTGTCGTCTGTCCGTTATTTGTTCGTTTCGTCTGTTATCGAAATTCGAATGCTCGAAGCGACGTCGATTCGCGGCTTTGACGTCAATCGCGCGTTACTTAGACACAAGATAAACAGGTGAGAAACGACACACAACTGAAAAAAGACAAGCATCAAATGAACAGGGCTATCTGAAAAGAAGACAATTTAGCGAGAGGTATTGCGCAAGCTGCGAAATTGAAAACAACAAAAATCAATTGCCGACGAGTCTGCCAGTTCAAATAACAGAGCGACAGTTGAAACTCAAAGCAATATCGGATCAACAGGTAATTCATTGCCAGTGTAATTATAAGTTGTTCCGAGCATGTAGCTTTCCTCGCTTATACACCGGTCGAAGTTGAAAAGAGAATGAGGAAAAAGGTTACAACCATTGGATAAGGAGTGGTAAAAGAATTCGATTTGTTAGCACGAATTTCTTTTAATTGAAAGAACTGATGATTCATTACTTAAGAAGTACATAATATACTGAACAATTTGATTAAGTCAGCATAATTACGCTGAGGAAACTAAAGTGCAAGGACAGTAATTTAAATGGTAACAGCAGATGAAATGGGAATATTGTACATCGTTTGGAAAGGTAAAATAAAAAATAACGAGATTCTTATTAGGAAATTTCAGAAAGTGTATAATAACATAGAACTAGGTAAAATTGAGAACAATTCAATGGTTTGCTGTAAGTATCTAAATATTTACAATTCAAATGGAAAAAGAGTGTCTCTTACCATTTCCATAGATGGAATATACTACTTATGAAATCAACTATCCAAATGACATAATTTAATTTTCTCAACGAGCTATAAAAATACACATTTTTATGACAGGTCATGCATTAAAGTGGCATACAATTTTACTTCTCCAGACAAAAACAAGAACCATTTTTGGAATCCTTATTAACTATTGAATCTAATTGGTTGCTATTTTGCCGCATCTTCATTTAAAACTGACGCTGCTACTTATTTGATAAAAAGACACGAAGTCAGCGTCAAATTTGATTCTCACCACTTTACTTTCTACGTTTCAAACTGCTATTACTGTACCTGATGTCTGTTAATTTATTTCCATCCACGTGCCGTGAATCATGGTACGACTAATTCATATTGCTCAAGCTAATTGCATTACATCCTCTTATTTAGTACAAGGTTTGTGTTGGTTCGGAACATCGATTAAAAGCTCGAAACGTGACGTTTGACATCAGCCGAGTGATGCTGCTTTTTTGAAAAGATTGTCACTCAACTTGAGCGAGTGACTGGATGAAAAATTTGTCATCGGAGTTGGAGTTTGCGCAACATGGTAGCCATCCCATCGAACCGTCGCATTCATTAAGAGACGAACCCATGTGAAATTGGTACACCGTATGTGGATGTTTGTGGTTCGAACATAGCTACGCGCTGCGAGATAATCGATCTTCAGCAACAACGATAACACCTTGCGCAAGGGCCCCCTCTTAGGCTTACGCGTAATGTGGGTTTATCCTCTCACCTAATTATCGGTAGTTTCAATTGGGAATGTTAATTCGCCAGGACTTTTCCTTTCTTCGCTGCTTCCTCAGGCAATTATTCCCAAGGTCACTATAAATCGATCCGGGAGACATCCTGTCTTCTTACTCGGAAATGCAGCAATGAAGCTTTCAGCGAATAAGCCGCGACCGAAATCATCCATCTTGGCGTTTTATTACTGTCCGCAGGAGCGTAATCTCCGAGTAACGAAGTTTAAGAATGCAAGGGAATCACTCAACATTAGCATCCACTGGGACAACTTATCCCGATGATTAATGATACTTTTTGCTGCGATAAAATCGCGTTTGTTTGCCGCATTGAAGGGGCTTTTTTAATCCAACCGAGGTACAAATTGTGACGCTTTTTGTGTTGGTTTCGGCAGGCCAGGTTTGCTTTGTCTGTCAACGCAGTGCCTTGACATTTCGCCGACTGCGGTGCAACGCGATGTGTGCTGTGCGAGCGGCTAATCATCGGACTAGACTCTGCGGGGGGATCAAATTGCCGACGAGAGGCCGCGCAGTTAATCGCGAGACGAGTAGCAAAGTTCTTGGATTTAGGTTCCGAGAGCAATTACAAGCGATTTAATGTCTCGCTGGCTTAACGATCCCTCCGAGCCACTAACTATAACTAATATAAGATGTCGCCAACGCTTGCTTGTGTTTGAACCCATGATGCGATTCCACTTTTAAAACGTTCGTCTGCAAAACATGAGAATTGATGACCCGAGTTCGTTCGAACTTCTGAGCGTGTAATCAGACGTGAAATTCCGTCGCTGCCAACTGATACATGATATAATTTTCAATCAGTTGAAATGGAATTTAAATTTAAATGTTTTTGCTAATATATGCATCATCCATCATTCCACGTGGAAATGAGTAGATGTGCTGAAATTAAATACAACTTTAGCGTAAGTTTTACTGCGAGGGTGGTAATATACATTTGGAAATAGTTTACGGCTTATATGAGCGTTACGAAATTTATTTTAGCTTGACGATATAAATCGAGATTCGTGAAGCTAGATTTTATAATTGCCACCCCATTGCAAATTTTGTTTCCTAAGTAGCAAAATATTAAAAGTAGATAATTTAGTTTTATAGTATACACATATGAAATCAGTGGTTTGATGCAAATACGATACCCTGTAGAGAAGATATATGAATTTGTACGTGTAGTGAGATTCGTGGAGTTGCGCCTGCACGAACTTCTAGAGCTTATAGAAAATTGTACGTTCGACAATAAACGAAGATATGTCTTAATATAAATTGTCTTAATGCATATAAAATTATCGTAGCGCGAATAAAAAATACAGAAAAATTAAATAAATTGGTAAAATTTATGTAATTATATCCTGCAGGTTATGTGGCCAACCTTCCACGAGAAAATTGTGCAAATTTGCGTTAGTATAAACTTTTTATTACAAAAATTGTTAACATTTTGCTAAGAAAAATTGAGTTATGTAAGCACTGGTCATGATGCAGAATCTTTCGCTGGAACTAAGAATTAAAATACTATATAAATGAAAGAAAATAGAATTATTTATGCAACTGAGAATTTAATAAAAAACAAGCATCTGCTGTTTTTATTCAAACGTAAAGTGATAATTGTATGAAATATTCCTCAGCAACATCTCTGATAATTACTGTATCATGTATGATGACTGTACGTGAACTGAGAAAACTATAAATATGGATATAGTTAGTTTTCTACAGTACCGTAAGAATTTGTTTTAGGGTCCCTAAAGGCCGACTGTTCTATCTACTAAGACCTAGATCTATAAGACCTAGACGTTTCACATAAGAAAACGTATTTTCTCTATTCTTCATGTATGTCCTAGTATAAAAAATTTATATTCCAATATCAATGATAACATAAATGTACTTTGACTCTGGTACGAATGTATTCCCTTACGCGTTTTATCTCACAGCTACTTCAAAAGTTCACTATTTTATTTTGCAGTCCTCTCGACAAAATTTATTGTATGTAACTTTTAAGTGCACACTCATATTAGGTATTAAATACGCGAATTATAAAACATGTTATGCTTGTATGTTATGATTAAAAGTACTCTCTAATTATAATATGCAACTATAAGAACAAATTTAAGTTCATTCATTTTGCGAGAATGGAAATTGAATCGCGTGTTATTCAAATCCACATTTCTTTAATAAGAAATATAAAATCATCATTACAAACGATCGCTTATGCAAATCGATAGAAGTCGACAATGATTAACTGCAAAATCAATGAACCCGGAACATCGTACTTATCATTACGACTTCAATTTTGCGCCAATAATCACATTTGAAATTTCTCTCTACGTCGACGTTTTAACGATGCAGTTCTCATTTGGTGGAAGACTTCTCTACATCTCGGCGAGGGCAATCGTTGACTCATTTATTTTACTGGCTTTCATGAAACATTTTATGGCTACGAAATTCACAATAGCACACAAAACGGCTGAAGTGAACGAGAAAATGTTAGCACCATGATCAATTACTGGCTGCTTGATGAATAAATGTTTTTCAAGTGCCAACAATCGTTAGGACGTGAAGGCATTTTTACATCAAGCGCAAACTCAAAGGGGGCAAAAAAGTATATTAAATTTTCCGCTCAACAAAACAGTCAATTAAACTTAGCTACAAAGTTCAATGAGAGAAAAATGTTTATGAGTTAAAGTGACGGTAAAAGTATGATACTGTGGAAAAATAGTCGAAGATTGTGAGTTCACGATTTGTTCGTTGAGTTAGTCGATGCGATTAGAACAAACTTGAGGTATGCATCGACGAATAAATTCTTGTTTTCCGCGTCGTTTCGGTACCAAACAATTGCCGTTAAAATCAAATGTCAAAGTGTCGAGCGTTCGTGGGATTCGCGCTAATTTTCTTGTATGCGAAATTTCACGTGCGATCGATTTGAATTCCGACCATAACCATTGCGTCATAGTGACGTCGAGCGGTCACGAAAAAGATTTGTAACGGTTACACGGATTGCGTCACGGTGACCGTGTCCAGGAGGAAGGGGTTCGCAAAGAATTATCCGCACCGATGCCGCGACATAATAACGTGTATGAATAGCCTCATCATACTGTAATAGCTGCCGCTATTATTGTTATCCAATATAATTCCGGATTTATTCCAACCATTCGTGCTAACAAACCCTACAAACGAAAGGTTAACGACAACAAGACGATTCCCTCGAAAGTGAAAACACTTCCCATATTTTGTAACAAAGTAGGTCGGTTCAATCATTTTACTTTTCGTTTACTTCGATTTCGGTGTGCTCAATACTCAATTTCCTATGACCAGCTTCACCTGTCCAACTCAACGTACTCAACATTTTATTCAAACGTTTTTAACCAGCGAACAATGAATTATTAATAGAAAACTGATGCTTGCAATTAAACTGTTCCGCAATATACAATGGAAATGGTCATGTGGCGAATGACTCACTTTTGCATTTTCCCATTTCCCTGAAAATTGTACTAATAATGTCATAAATTTCCCGGAATAGTGACTATTATCTTCTTCAATTGCGTTTCACCTTCCATGAATAAAAATGCAATTAAGCGTCAAATGAAACACTCGAATAGTTTAGTAGAGGAGTTACGATTTTTGAAAACTCAACTGAAACTTTGAGAAGACGAATGGAAGGAACGAGATCGTCCGACAATAAGTCGTTACTGACAGGATACGCGGGGGCATCCTTATTGCAAAACTTCGCCGCACGAATTAACGTTTAATTGCGAATCACTAACACGCCCACTTTATCTAGGATGTTTATTTGTTGTTTCCCTCTCTTTTCCACTCTAAGGCTAAATAAAACACTTACAAAATAGTTTTGTTTTCACAGAGAACATTGTAAGTTATGTTTTAAAAGGAAGTTGAACATACGTTCACATTGTAACTAATTAAAGTTTTTTAACTTCACTTTTACCACTGGCTTATTAAAGGATCGACAGGTCATGGATGTTACTACATTTTTTTGGTATATAATGAAAAATGGAAAATTAATTCCTTAATGATTTTATGCCAAACATGTCTATTCATTACAAAACAGCATCTTCATGTAAGAGGAAGATGTCTCTATAATAAATGTGAAAATATACGTTGGCATTCAATAATTTATGCACAACCTCATTAATTGTAAACGTAAATAATGAACTAAATTATTTTTATAATTTATATCGATCTATGAATCATTGAAATTAAATTGATAATATATTATATTGCTAGTACAAAAAATTCTATTGTCAATATATTAACATAGATTAATATTTATATTGTGTAAATTTTAAGATTATAAAATTAGTCACGATCTTATAAATTACCATGAATATAATGTTCATAAGGTAACGATATATCAATTTGTCAAGCTAAAATTAGCAATTTATTGTTAATTTATTTCCAACTTATGCATAAGTTGTCAACATAATTAAATATATTTTATTATGTAGGTGGATGAGTGAGAATTTGAATAAAATTTGCATTGTCTATAAACCACGTTAAGCGGTTTATAAATACAAAAATAACGTATTTATAGAATTTTACTTTCATCATCTATATACATGATTCCAAATCGTGAATATAACTCTCTTTGTTTTACTTTACGAGTGGAAGAAAACAATCTGGCTAATATAATAATCGTCGCTGACAACCGTCGGACGACCGTTTGATGTCGACGGTTGACATAAAATTGAATTATTAATTTCATAAAACTCTGAACTAATGGTTAGCAAATAATTGCTAATTATCACTAGCCCAATATCAATCGCAAATGTTGAAAATAAATCGCCCAGTATTATTATTATATTTTTATCGATGTTGTTTCAACCATAATAGAAAAAAGATTATTATAATAATTTATTTTCACTCATTAAGAAATTATTATTTACAGCCAAAGCAAGTTTGCTGTTAATATTATTATAGTTTTTTTATGGTATTATTTTTAATATAACATTTCTCAAGATTTTCGTTCAACAAATTATTTCTAAAAATCAAGAATCAAACCGTGCTTGTTTAAAGTTTAAGCCATGCACGTTTTCCTTCAGTTTGCAAGACCTTTTAAAATAAAATGTTTAAGACACTCTCTCTAATTTTTATTCGATCTTATGATTAGGCTAATATCGGGAACAATTGAGTTAACAGTTAACTGATTTAAAAATAATGAAACAAGTGTTTAGTAATACGTAAACAGTTGTTTTTAAAAAATCAAGTAATTTCACTAAAATAGATACCGATATTCATTGTATTATTATATCGTGTTATTTCTATTAATATGTATAGGATATATGATAATATGAATTTATTATTGAAACGTATTTATACAATTTAGTATAAATCTGTTGTGGTATTGTTACAACAATAATTATCTTGTGTTATTTATTTGAATAATAAATAATTTTTCTATGATATAGACAATTAAAATAATGATTTACTAACTATTAGTCGACCGATACTTTGATAATCTTATACCGACGGCTGCTTATTAGCCGAATATCAACTGTCAAGTCAACTGTCTGCATAAATTATAAGTACTACAATACACAGTACTGACTATAGATTAATAACCTGCGTTATGCTAGTACAGAACCTTTATTGCGATTGGCAGTTTATTAAAATTTTTACACAGAACAAATCTCCTTGCTCAAATTACAAAATGATTACATGAAATTAAACAAACAAATATACCACCGTGACGCAAACAGAATCGATTATAATATATAAAATACAAAAACAAGATAATACTCCAGATTTGTGCGCCATTTATTGTCTAATGAGCAACTATCAATTAATATTTTGCGCTTTTGCCAAAATTGAATTTGTTCACGAAGCCAAGCTTGTGCTGCTCGTGGGCCAATGGATCAATACTATCAATATGTGGGTTATCGGTCAATACTATCATTTGCAGTATATAATTATTTATGCTTAGCCAAAGGTGTGCCAACCATTAACCAATGGTTTTTCTAGCCCGGACCAGTTAAATACTGAAAACTGAAAATCGCACTCAATTTGACTCAATTATCAATATATAAAAATAATCATCAGTTTAATGTATAGAAATATTATAGAGATTATGAATATAATAGGGTATATAAATTATTAATTTGTAACATTTCCGATTTTAAGCAGAAATAATATAAACGAAGTAAAAAATATCACAAATTTATGCAAATGTTTGAGTTCTGATTATGTGTTCATATTTTATCATTTGTCGTAGATGAGAAAATTTCAAAAACCCACATACATAATGTAATTGTTGTCGACCATTTTATTGGTTTATGTTTATTTATGACAATATATTTGAACAACGTGCTATAAATATTCACTATAAAAATAATGCCTGATCAAAGTTGCTGCTTTGTTGATTAATAACATATTATGTATTAAAAACTGTATTTTGTCTTGGAAATTTAATTATGATTGAAATTCATAAATATACCATCCGTATTTAATCCTAAAAAAATGCATGCTTCACCATAAAACCATGCATTTATATTTTGAGCATTTTCAGTAACTGCAGTTTCGCGATTGAATGACTATTATGTAATTGCTTTTAAAACTGTTTTTACACAAAATAAATGGTCGCATTTTTGCGAGTTACTAGTGCTTGATTTCAAGCATGCGCGATCATGTCATTTAAGAAACAATTATTCCCGATTTATCAGGGCTTCAATTTGTACGATCCTACAGATGTCGTTTACACTGGAAAAACTGGTGAACGTGAAAAGGGCGGGGATTCCGAAAAGCCAATTCCGCGAGCTCTTGTGCTTTGTGGAAAAAGCGGCCGCGAGTGATTGATACGCTTTTTATTGGAATTTCCATTCGGTTTGACATCAAGGTGACGTACGTCGGTGGCAACTGACACGTTTCCTTGTCCAAGTCACGACCCCGTTGCACTACGAACTCCGGCGGCGACGCGCTGTTCGACTTTTGTGACATTTCGTCCGACTTAACCTTAAGCTTGCGTGACCTAGCTTACATAAGGGTCGTTGGTGATGGCGAGCAAAAAGAAATCCTTTGATTCGCAATGACGATTCGTGCAATGAATTGTGTGCATTTCCGTCTTCCGCGTCCCTCGAGAAACAAGTTCGTGATGGTTGCGCTACACGCGGTAATGATCGCGGAATCAAATAGACGACCTTTCATCATCGACAAATCGAGCCAGGGGTGATAATAACTCGCGCGATTTCCGCGTACGAAATCCTTAAGTGATTTCGACGTTTATTCAAATTTTATTCCGGAATAATGCTTAGCGAAGTTCTTGTGATAAATAAAATGAAGAAATCTCGTTTATGTTTATGGGATGGATATGCTGAATATTATACAACGATTTGCGCTACATTTCGCGAGAAAACGATTATCGATTCTTCCCCTTTGGAGTACCATTACGCTTTATGTGTATAGTTGGGTAACTTAATAAAATGCAAGCCAAAGTTCAAATTATCGTTCTGATCGAATTCGAGGTATCTCACGTGCTGCGTAATCTTCTCGCGTTTGTAAAGCTGAATTTAAACTCGAGCTATCATCTATTATGCAATTAAATTTAAACATAACCAATTAACACTTATCAAAAACGACGCTTCAAATTAATTAGTCGGCGTCATTATTATATTCATATTTTACTAACCTCGAAACCTGAACACAAAGAATTTTATTGAAACGGAATACTGCGGTAAAGCTTGCTAAAACAGCAATTAAAGGCAAATTCGTTTTTAAGGCAATTTGACCAATTTATGTTGGAATCGAAGGAAAAATGTTTCCGATAGATTGATTGAAAAAAGCATGTTTTTTTGACTGCAGCCGTTCAAACACATTCCCTTGAAGCTCTCCAGCGACGCGTTTCGGATTCAAGACTATCGATGCAAACTAAACGCTCAGCTGAGTGTAACTTGACGGCACAATTGCGGCATGATCTGTTCAGACAATGTCGGCGATGAATGGACCAGAGCATGTGGAACGGTCCATAATCGCAAATCACATCAACGCGAGCAGCAGAAAAGTGCACCTTAGCTATATAATGTATCCGTGCATTCTATTTACAGTGATTACGTCGATCAAGTCTACTCGCGATTTTATGACTAGAAGATTGCAAAATAAAAGACGTCTTCGCGGCTGAATTGTTCACCTTTTTTCACGGCATAATAACTGTCATACGGAATGTGCGAATTCAAAAAACATTCGCGACAAAAAACTGATCAAAAACAAACCGCAGGTTTCGTCATTATTTATAATAAAATACGTCGTTCAAATTTACATAAGCTTGGGCAATGGCTAAAACTAATATCACGTATTGACAGAAACAAACTTGAAAACTGCGAACGAAAAAGGACTAAGAAAAACAGCAACGTCTAATTCGCGGAGGTCATTTCGTCGAGGGTTTACGAGGAAAACCCTGAGCGCAGAGTAAATGAAATTGTTTTATTTCTTTATTTCTTTGCGCATGTCTCTCTCTCTCTCTCTCTCTCTCTCTCTCTCTCTCTCTCTCTCTCTCTCACTCTTTCTCTCTTGTATTTCGCCAGGCCTTTTTTTATTGCGTCTCGTGTGGTTAGTTTTTGCCACTCGTCCAGGTTAATCCGACAGAGTGCCTTCGTCGTCCGCAACCTCTCTGATCACGAAACTTTTAGCAAACGCGAGTTTGCCAACTACAAAGGTAAGTCTGAATGTCCTCATCAGGCAACGCTCTTTGTCCCCGAACAAACAACTTTGTTTCGAACGCGTTTCGTCTAGCGCAAAGGTGAGTGTTATCATATGTGTCGTGGCAGCGAATTAATCAATTATGCCTATTAAATTTCGAGCAAAAACTATTTTTATGTCATCTAATCAGCAGTCACAGCAAATTATGATGATGTGAAGATAAGTCAACAATGCCAACAGTATATTAATTTTATTAACTTATTGATTCTAAGATATGGAAAATTGAAATACTGATTAACACATAAATTATCAATTTAAGTGCATTGTATATTAATAAGGGTGATTTAATAATGATGAAACATGAGTTGGCAAATAAAAAACACTTAACAATAATTCGAAATATTTATGTACATCAGAGATAGACTCATTGTGTTTTAATTACGTCTGTCATACATTGATCAATAGATTTATAATGACTGTTATTTAAAAGAAAAGTACAACTAAAAAGGATAGATCATTTAGAAAATCATTTCATTTTTCTTTAAGAACATATTTCAAGTATTCGCTATTTCTTTTTTTAGCTTCTTTCTATTACCACAGACTTCGTCCTCCCACTTCTCTGAAGATGGGAAGGGATAACATAAATAAAATATGTGTTTATGCATATATTACCACACAATCTATTAACCTGAAATTCCCCAAAGTATGTTATCCAAAGTTTGTATTTTTGAAACAAAATTGTTAATATCGATAAAAAAACAAAATAGTAACTTTGAAGTAAAAAATGTATTGATCATTTTTAATGGAAATAGAAAAATATGTTAATTTCATTAAATATATATATTATCATATTCGTATTAAGATGTCAAAATGAGATTGTTAAAGTGAGAAAGCAACAAAGTGTCTCGCTAAATTCGTACGGCTTGTTACATTTGAATGGAAGGTTAGAAGCAAAGAACGGGATTTCCAACTTTTCATATCACAGAGTTGGGGCTGCACGCGTGTATCTTCTTTGTCTATAGCTCATTCAGTCTCGTCGGTATCGAGGCATTCTCCGCGCAGCGAGATGAAAGTGAAAACTCGGATGACCTACTGGCTGACGGGAATCTAGGTACAGAGGCGCGTTCTTCACCCGAGACATTTGCAAAAAGTAGATTATGCACGTACACCGTTTTAATCGCAGTTTTAATTGCAATTCACGTGTTGCAAAACATTTGTCATTTTCGTCGCTTGTTTTATAGCTGTGAATGTGACAACATTTTAATATGATCATTTCATTTGGCGGTTGTTGTGCGGATGAAAGTTAATAAATACAAACAAAAATGATGTTGTCATATTTACTTTCGGATATCAAGATAAACATCATTTTTATTGCATAAAATATGATAAAATCTTCTTCATTAAAAGAGAAAGAAAATCATGAATCTTCGTAATTGTTCCAGAAGTAAACCCTATCGTTGTTCTCGTTAAAAAAATTTTAATCATCATAAAGTTTATTCTGTGAAAATTAACCTAAAGTCATTTTCTAGGGACAAACAATTTTCTTAATTGAAGCCTCACAACATCTCGTAGGATATGACAATAATTTGAATATTAAAGCTCCCTGGGGAATGAAATTTTTATTATAAATTAGTCGGGGCGTAACTTTTATAATTCACTTGGTGGTTTATGCCTGAAAGCGGAATACCAAGAAGAGTGAGGAAAAGAGCGCAGCGGCAAAAGGTAAAAGAAGAAGCTTGAAACAAAAAGAGCGAGCTTTTCCAGGTCATTGGCGGAAAGTGGTTATAATCGTTTCGGAGCTCTTGTTCGCGTCACTGTTTATTCTCATTAGAGGGCAATAGCGTCAGCTTCTCTCGCGCTTCTTGAAAATTCCGAGAGCGATCTTCCAATCGTTTCTTATCAGTCTCTATTGAATCTCTTGCATTCTCATTTCAGCCTGGCTTATTGTCTTCGATTCGCTCAGCTTGTTTCTGGGCTACGACTTACATTGCCTACATTAGATAAAATTTAAAAATTGTTGCAATGATGAAATCTTACGTCACACGTTTTCGTAATAAACAGGCGAAATCATTTGATGGAAAAGTAAATATCAAATTAATATTTTATAATATAAAAAGTGATATAAGAGAAAAATAGAGATTAAGGAATTTTTCAGATATGTTAAATAGATGAAAACAGTATTTGGCAAACTTACATTTCTGCTCATTGGAATATAATGGGATAATGTTAATTTATCCAATTACATTAAGGATGTAATTGGTGAAGTACAATTTTGTTGTTCTACTTACAAGTATTTTGTGCAAATTGTTATGTGTACGTATGATAGGTACTATGAAATTATTTCAAATTGCGTTCACGTGCCGTAACATATTCAAATGTTTTCTGTATTCTCATAAAGTTAGACAACAGCTTATCGTAGACTAATATTTTTTTTCGCCGATATATATTTTGACAAAAATAAATGAAGATATTTATCAAGCAGAAATAACAGTTTAATTCTTTTTGACATTAAATACATTGAGTATGATCGGATAAAAATGATGCCTACATGTCACCGTTGAAAAAAATATTGAATACGATTTTCTACGAAGCACACTTCATGCAGAATTTTTAAAATTCCGTGATAAAACAATTGAATTTCTTTTTGAAACATTGCGATAACTCCATCCTCCCCTTCTTTTCTTTCGATATATTGAGGGAGAACGAAAATTAATTTTATTGTTCAAACAATTGCAGAACTGAAAACAAATTATTCTTTTATTTGTCTAACATTGATGATAATAGAGTAATTATTTTTAAATATATAATTTAAAGCAATATTCAGCTGAAATAGCATAATATATAACTTGGAAATTATTGCCATAAATAATGCAGTAATAGATGTTATAGATTATGTATTCATGATGTAATTCATGTAATAATTCAATTCAATTAAAGGATAAAGCGCAAATATGCTTTATTTTATGATGTTCTGAACATAATAATTTCTGTAAACTCTGCAGCAAGTACGAAAATTCTTTTGTAAACAATATAAGTTAATGAAATGAAAATTGATCAATTTCTATACTGCATTCATTATTTTCGCCGTATCAAAAATGTTACATAATGTTCCTTCCATGAACTAATTATTTGAATACGGCATTGTTAGTTGAATGAGAAGTTACATTTGAACGCATATTTTCTCTACAGCGTCATGCCTCGATGTCGTTGAATAGTCATTCTGTAGTTGTAGGTTACGTTCAAATGTCAGAGATAAAAATAACAATTAAGTTTAAATCCTGAACCCTTCGCCATGCTTACCTCTAGCCTCTTAGCCTTTCGCGAGTGATATTATAATTCTTCAATAATAAGTCACTCCATCGATTGGGGACCACGAATGTTGCGACGATATCAAAAAAACTTGTGATTCGTATCACTCTTTACTGTTTCACCTGCAGGGTTTAACAAGTCGGCTGACATTTGTTAATTTATTGCAACTTCTCGAATGAGCCTTAAATAAAAGTAAGAAGCCTTTCAGCTGGGTGGGATATTTTTCTATCATTTCTATCAAACTGGAGGCGATGTGATGGAAGCAATAACAGATAACAGAGAGACAAGCTATGCATTTTTTCATAAGATATTCATATAAGAGTGTCGTCTCTCGATAACTTAGGAATACAGAGCCGAATAAAAAATAATGCCTCCTTTTTATTCATATGTTGCTCTGGTAACATTAATCCAAATAATAGAAGACGACGTTGATTATCGACAAAATACATCTGAATAAACTGGAATGTCAGTGGAATGAAAAAGTCGCGTTTACAAACACCGGTATAAATGAAATTTTTTGTTTTCAATGAAATGAAATAATAGTGAAATAACATACTGTATGTCCTTATTTGTATCGCGCTAACAACTTTGTGTTTGAGGTTTGACTTGAAAAAAATTGCCAGCAGTTGTGAATTGAGTTGTTAAATTAATCGATCGCATTCGAATAATTAGAATAGGTACGAAAAAAAGCCGAGTGAGATCCGTTCTCACACATTACACAATTAGCGTAGCGTCGACATAACATATCAATTAAGTCTAAACAAGAGAACAACACATAAAGGGATCCGCAATGTGAGTATAATTTCGAAAAAATAGGATTGAGACCAGGATTGAGAAGGAAAACGGCGAAAAAATGCGTTGTATCACACACATGTAATTGCACGCTTCGATAAAACGCCGATAAAATGGCGATTTGTTGAAGAAAAAGGCGACTCGTGTTCAATCGCATCGTTAAAGTATCGCCGCCGCTGTGAGCGAGTCATGTATAGGATTCGGTATGAAATTGCCAAGATATCAAGTCCTTGCCATCGCCTGTGAAGAAATCATCAAAGACCGCATTCATCATCGAACAAAGAACGTAGCGAAACATCCGGTGAATTTAGAGCCGATTTCATCTTTCATTATTCCGCCAACGAATCGTACTTGCTGTTACGCAATAAAACGCATGACTTCGCGTTCACCTTGTCGCGGAAAGTTGGCCCAGAACAGAGATACAAAATGTAACCGAACCGATAGATATCACCTGGCATAGCGACGATTGTTCGACTTCCATTGGTCGGAAATTGTTAAGGTGATTTTTTTGCCAACTTGATGTGTAAGTGACATTTATCGATTGAACAATACCAACTTCTTATGACTTTTTGAAATGTGGATGTGAAAAATTTGCGGATGTGTGACACGGTTTCATCAAAATATAACATCTGACAAAACTTTTTCATATGTTACGAAAAACATGCTATGCGTAAAAATGGTCGAAACTTTTTGATTTATATCGCGAAGTTGAGAAATACGTCATTCGATTTCGTGTTCCACTCTTTCCGGAACAATAGAATTTTTCCGAAGAAATTTCCGCTAGCTTTTTTTTTAATTCTTCGATACAAACAAATATATGCTACTTTATCATAATGAATATGAATGCTTGCTTTCATTTGTTACTCCGCTAATTGAATATTAATTCGTTATTTCCATTTTTCTTTTTTCTTATTTATTAATAAATAAATTTTCGTTACTCATTTATACAATAATAAGCTTACTTTGATGATATCCAAATAAATGCAACACGAGCCGTGTAACATTTGGAAAGAAACAACATGTTCACGTATTTTCGTGAATCTTTTAACGATTCGCGATATGCAAATAATTATTTGAAAGTCAATTTGAAGTCTTATTGTTATTTTTTGCAATGTAAAAAAGTATAAAATTGCAGAGAATTTGTTTTCAAAAATGCCGTCCCGAGAGAAATAGTTTGGTATAATCGAAAGTGGATTAGATTTCGACTTTTGTGTTCCATTACTGCAAAGTGTTTTTCTAACTAGGTTATCAGACTAATAATTGAAGTAGTAGTGGTTACGTCACTTGGCTAAAGACAACTGCAACGCAAATGTTGAACTTTGATGGATTTTGTGAACTGTCAGGTAATTAAGAAACTTTGATCTAACTTTCATGCAAATTTGTAACTTAATGTTATCATCAAACCAATTATCGTATTTTGCGGTCGGAACTCTTAAGGAAAAATTTTTTCTCTCGGCAAAATTGCTTATTCAATTATACATATTCACTGCAGCCCGTGAACAATGTACAAGTGATATAATTAAAACAATTGCGATGATTTCGAACAATTGCAAACAACTTTCAAGATAAAAACTAATTGAAACATCGTGCCAAAACCAATTAGGCATCATTAATAAGACATCCATCCATATCGCAATAAATTACGTGCCGAGAGTGTCTTTTGATTTTTTGCTTCAATTTAGCAGCATCGCAAAATCATCTTCGCGATGCAACAAGTTTATGCAATTAGATTAAAAACTCAGATAAATCAAATGGATGTCTCAAGTATTAAATTATGGCCTAACAAATTCGATGCATAATTTATGAAATACTTAGAACAACACACATCTGCGCAGAATAATGCGTAGATGTTGAAACTTTTAAGCTGAATCCTGTGCATGGCCATTAACTGAGTTAAAGTTGCGCCGCAAAGTCATTTCTGAAAATATTATGATTTATAGCATAATATGCTTCATAATGACTATGACGATCCGATTACATTACCGCACGAACAGTCAATCGGCAAGTCAGTGGCGGATTTGGTGGTCACCATTACATCGAATTACGGTTGTGGTTTCCACATCCCGCGTGTATGACTTTTTTTGAACCAAGAATCTCGTTCGGAATGTTGCTGTTACAAATTTTAAATACTATATGTATTGTGAAATGTATATCCATGTATAATACGTTTATCTGAAAAACTGAACTGTACATATGGTGTATTACAAAATTCAATTTTACATCATAATGATTATATTCTTCATTTATTTATATTTTCTTTTAATTAAAACAAGATGCAATTGCAATTCATTTCATACTCGCATCAAAAATACTGCATTAGTTTTACAAAATATAGCACTATAATAAACGAAATGTTTATTGAATAGTATTCACGCAGTAATAAACTTTCAATCAATTTATTTTAGATATCAAACAATCACATTTGCTTATTTGACAATGACTTATAGTTTTGGACAAAAATAACTCCCGATGTCGAGCTTGTCCGAAGTGCTTAATTTCGAGCAATTATTTGATATCAATACCTGTCGTGTGCAGTTCATAATCCTAACAACATAGCTGTCAAAAGTGACGTTTATAAATATGTGTACAAAAACAATCGTGTGATTTATTCGGGACAGTTTATCAAAATAACTAACGTGAAAATCTGTACATTCATTTGTATAAAAATATTTTACTTTTTACACTGAAAACGTGATAAAACTTGAATGACAATGAAAATACATTTCCTCGATACAATGATGAATTATCTTCTACAAACAAATTATTGCGTTCATTTTAACATGAAGACGAGACATTTTTAAGCTACGCAGTAAACATGAAGTATTCATAGCATTACTTCAATCATTTTAATGGTGATAATTAAATATTCAGTTTTCCTCTCGCTTAAATAGCGCTACTCAGTTTTCCGCTTATAGCTTTTGCCGCAGTTATAGTTCTTCGTGCTTTTGAAGATTACGGCAAAATTAAGGATTTAGGAAATCTGCTTAGGCATCATTTCAAATTTAATGCTTTTATTTCAAGCGATACTCAGGAAAAGGTTTCGCCACCTATTTACCTATAGTAGCTTACTCTTCTCAGCAATTTGTTTTATTATTAACCTGCGAATGATATTTACAGAACACGGGATATTGAAGCATCAAAGGAAAAAGTGTTGCGATAATATTTTGAAATGAGAAAAAAGCAACATATCTATCTTTCATAAAACCTGACTTGATCAGTTTTTAATTTTTCTTCTTCTTTCAAGTATCGGCAATTTGTTCAGAAAAAATTACCTTCTTCTCGATATTTCTCCGTCATTACAAAATTTCCCGAGAACGAGAATTGATGAAATAATTTAATTAATATTCCAGATGCTTCAATCTTTGAGTAAATAATTTTCATATTCTCACTTACATATGCAATCCGTAAAGATCAATTACGATTCTGCGCATCTGCGCCAATAAATCTCTTGTAATGTACTGCTCGATGTTGTAAGAAAATCCGTCGTATATTTGTATACGCGAGAGGCGAATTTTCTGCACAGAGACAATTCTTGCGAGATAAGATGCCCGGTACAATCCAAGCGGAACAAAATTGCTAAAAAAGCATACAGCTTTCTGTTAACATACCTTTCACCTCAGTCAAATTATTGACTATTTTCTATGCGTCAACAATTTATTGAGCACGCACTTGACTAGAGCCCAAGTATCGCTTGGGCGAATCAGATATGTTAATTGAGAAGAGCTATTTTTCCCTCACAAGAATTCTCCTCTACAGATCAGATTAAAAATAATATTATGTTTGCAATCGAATTCGATATGAATATAAATACATTTTGCAATAAATTACTTGTTCACGTAATATAGTACTAACAAACAGACTTTTTTAACTTATATATGTTTCATTACGTGCCTTCGTTATTAGTTTGGAACATTTATCACCATTAGAATGAAAAAGAAGAAATATGAAAACAAAAATAGTACAGTATAATTAATGGATGGAAAAAGTCGAAAAGTTAATATTAATGGAAATCCTCTTTATCATTTTACATAAACACTCCTTACGCATTTTAAATTTATTGTAATATATTTTGAATTAATAATTAGTAATTTGAGATCTTCTAAAGTATATGAGATGTTTAGTTACTTTGAACATTTTCATAGTGAACATATTTGAATAATTGTGTGCTTGTATTAAAATATTAACTCATATGTTTCAAATATTCCATCTGATATAAGTTACTAATCGTAAATGTTAGAAATATGTTAACGTGAGAAATATGTGTCTATCGTTAAAAATATCATCAATCCTACTGTTTATTA
>JABFQD010001316.1:0-18848 GCA_022817045.1 Psix sp. ZL-2020 | reverse complement strand
TTGAAAACATGTTAGATAGATAGCTAGATAGATAGAAACTTGCTAGAAGATAATTGTAAAATATCTTCAAATATTTTGAATTATCTTTAGTTATTTCTATGCATTCAACAATATTATTCATTTTTAAATCTATATGATAAAATTACTGAAATACTGTATGAATTTATTTAAAATATTTTATTATTATAAACCAGTAAATTATTTAAAAATATGTTTATTAACGTCAATATGAAATGATCTAAGAACCATTTTTTCTTTAAATATGAAATTTTAGTATAGAATGTGAAAATCTTTTATTTTTGTATTATATCTTAAATGATTTATGTATAAAAACAATTATTTAATAAAATAATAATTCACCCTTTTTATAAAAATGAATGAAATAATTGTTTTATTTTTTAGATACTATAGAAACCGTTATATATTTTGCGTTATTAGTCAAATTTTTTCGGCTTCAATTTTTTATTGTAACTGCATTGATTTCTTTATTAGATTGCATACGTAACTGTAAATTATGCAACAAAAAGTGCGAATTTGCTACCCCGAACTAGTAGATTACTGTATACATTATTCCAATACGTTGAATCGTTCGTGAATGATGGTCGTCATGAATCTCTTGGCACTCAACGATGGACTCAAAATCTGGGTAATGCATTAGGCAGTCTGAAACCATCAATATTTACCGTGTTTCGGTTGTCCTCAATTAAAATAAATACCGCAGATTTCTTCGCAAGACTGCTCTCCAAGCAAAAAGAAACATGTTGTATATCTGGTATTCTAGCATCCATCGATGCACATGTCTGCATACATACAATATTTGTCAGGGTTCTTTCACATATCCCAACCAATTATGTGGTGATAAAATTCTAACAGTATTACATTATATTATGGAAATATAACTGGTTCTAAGATAACATCCAATACTAGAGATGAGGGATGCTAAAATATGAGCTATTAATATGTTTTATTTTGAGGAAGATGAAATCATTTGTAAACAAAAATATTACATTTTGAACAGTGCTTTGAAAATTGACAATCTATATACATTTAGTAATATTTTATTTAAGTACTTTACGGCTTAGCAACATTTCGATGCTAAATTTCTGACCTTTTCGGCAGCGCTGAAGAAAGAGTTATAAAAGCTGACATATAGAATGAACGGCGCACAAGTCATGTGTATGAAATGAAGTTTTATGCGGCGTGCGTGGATTCATGGTACGAACTAGATGCAACAAATTCGGCATTTTTTGTTCTCGAAAACTTAAAGATGAATGTTTTAGAGAAAAAAGCAATAGCCATGATAAACAATTTTGGGTATCGACGGCTTTTTTGTTTTGAAAATATATACAATCTCTGGCGAATTTGAGGACTGTCAAATTCATGGCAGTAAAATCAATCTTGTTTAATATCGTAAAATATATATGGAACATTTTAATTTTGAACGAGAAAAACGACGCGTGGATATGGCGTTAATTTTTCGAACGATTATAATTTCTTTCTCGTGGAAAGGGAATGAAGTATTTCCAATTATAACATTTTAATTATTAAAATATAAAAACACTATGATTTTATAATCCATCAGCAGATTTTATTTCTTAATTATTTACGATAGACTTTACAGTCGGACGTAAATCGAGAATATATCCAACGAAGGTATATTATATTATAGATTTGCATTTTACGTAAGTTTAATTAGCATCGGGTATAACGTGTCTCTTTGAGGCACATTGATTTCAGCACACTGCGTGTCTATTATTTTATGGACATTAGTTGTTATACAATTTATGGAGATTGTGAATCTATTTCGTTAAGATGTAGTTGGTTATTTGTTGTACTTATTATATAACGCGACAATCATTCCAATTTAAAAATAAAAATCTTGTTTCTTGGATAAAAATAATTACACAAGGCTTAATTTTAACTTTATAATAATATTTAAATATATCGATCAGTATGAACCTAGAGGAAAATTATAAATTAATTCGATCTATAGAAATGGAGTAATTAATAAATAGATATTACAAATATCTTGTATTATTGAATGAAATATTCGATTAAAGTTAATAACTTGTTCTTACTCAAAAATTTATTTGGATTAATTAATTTATGTTTTGATAAAATAATGTTTAATTTGGATAATTAATTAGTCATGAATTCCAATTATTACAAAATGATTGGCTTTTACAAATTTCTATTATTAATGATGTATGAAAATGAATTCATAAATATTTTAAAATGAACAAAACATGAAACAGTATCATTCAAGGTCGCTACAGCACATTTACCCCTGTGGAAATTTTACTTGTCCTTCAGAAACACTTTATTTTTAAACAAGACTAATTTAACAAATTGCACGTTACTTGGCCAGAAACCAATCTGATTACACAATTATATTACATTTGATTTTTAATTCTTGCAATGAAAATTACTTTCTTTTGAAGAAAGTTTGACACTAATTTTCTTAAATTTATACGTAGGTAATCATTTTGTACAAAAATCCTACCACTGCCTAGATATTTAAATTCAACAAGTACTTGGCATGTTATCAAACCGTAGACATTCCTTCGGAAATCATCGATTTCGTTCTTGCTATACATTCTTGCTCTTTTATATTGAAGAATCAAAACGGACGAAAAAATATTGTGTTTCGGAAGAAATATAACATCAATTTTTTTATTTTTTTGAGTTTTAATATCAGAGAAAATCAAACTTATTGTGCTAAATGCATTAAAACCAACATACTATTCTATCTAGTGAATTTTAAAATCTATCAAAAAGAGATTTCAAGTTGTTAGAAGTCAGTGAACTTTGAAGCTTTTCGAAAGTCCTCCATAAGCAAACTAAGCAGTCGTTTAAGGACTCGGGATTCCGCCACGTAACACGCGCGATCCTTCAATTATTGGTTTGCAAAGAAAATGCGACTGGTTTGCGAATACGCAAATAGTTTGGAAACGTCGTACATACTCGCCAGGTGCAAACCTTTCTTAAAACTCTTTTCAAACGTATTCCATCGAAGAGTGGACTTTCGTCTTAAAAATCTTCATCCTCGTCGTTGGCTTGGTGTGGGGTTTTCTTTCTTTATATTTCAGCCGAAAGAAAATAGGAGGAGGGCGGGGTCGCGACGCCAAAGCGAGCGAGGAAAAAGTTGCCGAGGCTCACTCTCGAGATTGGAAGTAAAGTACGATCGGATACTGCGCTCTGCTGCGGCTTTATACCGGAAGTACTAACCTTACACCCGCGCGAATACTGATGTTAGTGCAGCCTCCTGGTTTCTGATGTATTGCACTTTCCATCAACCTCATAAATCCCAAAGAAATACCTAGCCGCGCGTCTCCTTATCAACCCAGTCTGTGGAACCGACAAAGTCGTTACGAATACATTTTTTCGCGCATTCACTAGTCGGCGTCTTTAATAACCTATGGCTCGCCGATCTTTTCAGACTTCCGACTTTTTCTGTAGACATGTGAATGCTACTTGGAAGGTAGTCAAAAATACCAGTGTCTGTTAGTTTTAGAAAAAAGATGCACGTGTTGATAATGATTTATTAGTGGCGAGTCAATGAACAATCTTAAGATAAATTAAGCGATGAACTAGTATTACAACAATTAGTAAATTAGGTTTAAACGATTAATTAATATAATTAAAATCAAGAACAATTTAATATGATAAAGATTTTATGAGTTGTAAATTATTAAATTGAATATGATTATACTATAAAGTATTGTCTAAAGATATCTCTTGCAGTAATAGAGTTCTGTTTCGTTATTATAAATTGAATTAGAATATAAATTTGATTTTTATGTGCTGATAAAAATATAATGCAAAATAGTCTCGAAGCGTGAAGGCATGATAATTGTTTGATAAAAGATAGTACAAGACCTATATTTTGATACGTTGGTTCACAAAAGTTTTTCTTGAAGTTTTTTGAAATATATATTTGTATCATTATTTTCCGAATATTTTGAAAAGGCGAAAGTTCGAAGTCAATTTATGGGAAACTTCTGTTCGCATTGGACAAAGGTGCAATCTCAGTGGTACTTGATAATGTTGGCACGTTATGGTCAGTCCATATTTTACACTACAGCTCGTAGCCTTAAAAGGTTACGGCATCGCGTGATATCGAATGTTGGCGTTGCTTGAATGTAACGTGTACTGATCTTAAAAATACAAACCTTTGACGTGCGTAGAACCATAAACAGATACTCAAGAGAGAATTCCGCAAGAAAATGATACATCTCTTCCATAAAGCTATTCTTTCTGGTTCAATAATTTGTAAAATATTGATCCGAATTTGTTTTGTCTTAAATTGAATAAGATAGGCGAATTTTAAAATAAACAATTTTTATTTTCATATATATATTGAAACGCTTTGTTGTATGGATGTAATATTCGACTCTACTGAATATTTCATTTTTTTTTCTCAAATAATTGTATGAAATTGATTCGATACAGCTGTTGTATTAATGACAGTAAAAACTGAGGAAAACCACAAGTTTATAATAAAGCTGTGTTACTTGATAAACTTTAATATGTTTTGGTTTAAAACATCGTTGTTAGGGACACGACGCAGCATTTTTATTAAAACTTAGTTTCCGGAAAATTGAAGCTTTTTTATTCCGAACAACATTCCAGTTATTTTGCATAACCCTTTTGTAAGTCTGCGGCGGATTATGAGCATCGTAAAATAAAAACTTTTTGATCATGCAAATTGAATTCCACATTTTCTAATTTCGCACTTTTCTCAATTTAACTTTTTGCCACAATCCGCATAAATTTCACACACATTTTGTGTTTTTCAAATGACTGATACATCTTTACTACATGCATCTTGATTTTTCAGTTTCATCAAATTTACTATGAAAAACAATAAAAAGTAGTATTATAATTAAAGAAAAAAAAAGATCGAACTTAATAATGGCACAACTACATTTCATCAGTGTGAACAACTTTGCATTTAATCAAACTATTATGATCGTTTGCGCTTGAATTTGCATCAAATGTACCTTGATTTTACATTCTTTTTAGTTATTCATAAACCCATTTGTTTATAAATGGAAACTTTTGTTCTCGCTTTGTTCAAAGCTTGATGCCCCGCAGTAATAAACATTCATTTCAGCGAAATTAAAATATGAAAGTTTCATGTTTTTATTACAACCTTATTATAAATTACACATGCCTGTGAAAATTTCTGTGAAATAGTTTATGCTTCCATCACTGCACGGTTGTATATTAAGCACACATTTAAGTGATATAGTCAAATCATGGTTGACTGACGCAGGGAAACATTAAGCTTAATTTTTGGTTTACATCTATTCTAAACTAATAACTGGTTTTGCATTATAAAAACGATCTTTTATATTTTTTTCATATAAATATTAATTTGAAATTGTTTTATTGATAAGCTTTTTCTGAAAAATGATAAAAATGTTTGTTTTTATGATAAAAACAAACTGTTCATATACATTTATCAATGATTATTTTCTTAACAATTGTTAATAATAGGTTTCACTTAAATACTTGAATAATCATGAAATAAGACTCTGTGATTTGTTGATTGAAATTGAAATATCTTTGATCTTTGCTCTCAACTTACGTTTCGATGGGAATCAGAAGAAGTACATTCGAGTCCAGATATCGGAAAGGTCGAAGGAGACCACATAGCTACAACATTACAGTCTGTTAAACAGTACTCAAAAGTTGTAGACATGCATGGTCCTTAAGTTGCAAGTGGCGAGCGTGTAAAGTGGAGAAATTCTGCTGTGTCTTTCTACACAGAAGTTCAAGGCATCCAATGACTTCACTTCGACCACATTCATGTCCATGCACTACTTGTTATGTAGTTATCGAACTTTCCGAAGATCTCTGTGATGACTTTAAGTTTACTTACGTTTATAAGTATAGAAAAGCATATATCGTATATACAAATAGGCAAGCATAAGATATAGTTTTTTAGGTATTATATATATCTAAACATTGTATATTCGAATTTATGTAAAAATTAACAAATTCTGTGTAACTATTCTTGTGTTTCCAAAAACCGAACCTTTATCAAGCTTATATTTATTCAACAAAAAGCTATGATTTATCATCAAATCCAATACCATATGTATTGACAAATGAATTTGGACACTTGTGATTGTTGACATTAAAAAATGTTGAAATTTTATTTCCTAGTGAACAAAAAGTGTTTATATGTCATGCACAGAAAACATCAAAATAAAATGAACGAAAATTTTGCATTAAGATTTATAGTTTTAATCTAACTGTTATAACTTATTAGTGTATTTTAATTGAATGATGTCATTAATAATAATCACGTTTCAAAGAAATCATATACATGTTAAATATCTTTACATTAAATTAGTATTCTAAGAATATTTAATTCGGAATTCTCTTATCTATTTTTTATTAATTGACATGTTTTCAACTGGCCAAATCTTTCATTGGATTCTGTCAATATTTACGTAAAGACTGAACTTTAATGCAGCATTTCTTCATCTTTATAACTAACTTTCTACTTTAATGCGATTTGTCACATAAATTGGATCCAATTAAGCATTAAGAGCTTAATTGTCACATGTTGATAAAGATCTATTTTAAAGCTTTATAGCATATACTTTATTTATTAAATTGTATAATATTTATAACTTGTTTTTCTGTCGTTTTTTTATTTTTTCGAACATTTGATAACACGTGTAAGTATGTTTTTTTTTCAGATAACTTATTATGGAGAAGCATATTTTTATAATACAAATTATTGGAGACTGCTTTTTTTTTAATAAGAATAAGTTTCTTCTATTGCATATAAAAAGCTAACTTATAAAGTTATAATAGGCTAATTTTTAGTCTCAATAATTTATTTAAGTATAGAAAAATCGATAAAACATGGAAAATAAATTAAGTTAATAAATTAAGTTCAAGTTCAATGGATTTTTTCACTGTTCTTAAAAATTAATTCTTGAATTTTTCCATTTTTATCAACATTATTCTAACATTCCTTGATTCAATCCGAGCAAGTCAAATGTTTTCAAGAAAACATTTTTTACAATAATCATCTCAAGAATAACGACATTGTTCGCTTCAGGATAATTCTTGAGTCAATGATGACGTGGTTTACTTTCACCGAAGTCCAGATAATACCAAGTCTACTTCTTTTTTTCACTCCAAGTGGATTGAACGTAGAGATTCAACGTACCACTTGAGGAATTTCTATGATTTTTTATATGATTTTTTATACAATTTTTTGTGTTACTTTTTGTAGTGATTTTCTATAAAATGAAAGAAAAAATTAAATTAGTCAAGTAATTCACCGAGTGTTATGCTGCACGTACTTCAAAGAAAATTTGACCAGTGGTAGGTTGCGCAATTCATGATGCGAAGAAACTTTGAATAGAGTACAGCTAATTAAACAGTGATAATTTGCATGCGATCTATAAACGTATATTTGTAAAAAATCGAAGTTGTTACGTATTCAAAGTTATGTTTTGTTTTGGTGGGATAATAACTTTATGAAATGCTTAAATAAATTTATGGTCGAGTGAAGTTCTCAGGGATTCTCAAAGACGACAGAGAGATAGATAATATAATTTCATAGTAGATTGGTAATTATCCTGTGGTGATTAAGTTTCGTGAACTTTATTCATAATAGTGTTTGACGAGTAAAATATACACTAACAGTTTTGCGAAAATATCGTCACTTATAGTATTATACAATATTTATTAGAATATTTTAGTTTTAATATCATATTATTAAAACTTTGGTTGAGATAAATATATTAATGAATGTTTTCGAAATTGCTTTAGCGATATAATAATTGTAAATGTGGATGAAAGTTTTCTGCGTGATAGTTTTATGAGTTATAATAACTGAATGATACATAAAGTAATATAACAATTTAAATCGTTTATACTCCAATTCATTATTTGATAAAATAATATTTAATATTATTTTATCATCACACTTAAGCTTTATTCAGCATACATTAAAATAAGTTTATGTTTGTTAACATTCGTTTTTAATACATGTAAAATTATTAACCAAGAATATTTGAACGTTCTGAATTAATTATAACATGCGATGAGAACAAAGTAAGAAAATTAGCAACTGATTCAGATAATTACACAGACTCTTGCTACTAACAAATACTAGATAAATAACAAATATCCACGTTATCACATATCAAACAAGCGTACATTCACTGAGTGATAAAAATATCAAGAAACTCATAATGTCAGATGACGAATCAAAATGAATAAGCCTAATTACTTTTTCCTGAGATTCATTTTAGACAGCATTTCCTGAATCTCTTGTAAAGATTTTCCTTTAGTTTCTGGTATAAACCAGAAGCAAAATATGAATTGTAAAATCATCATTACTGCGTATAGACAAAAGATGACTTCTTCGCTTGTGAGATCTATAATTGGCTGATGGGTTTTGCTGGAGACAAACGCATAAAATCCTCCAAAGATGCTGATGAAGCAAGCTGCGGTGCTCTTTATGTTGGGCGGGAACATTTCACTCAGCAAGATGCTTGGAATAGGTAGGATGCCGATGCAGACAAATGTTTGGAACATGAAGGTTGCCACAATGGACAGCCATTGCAGGACGTCCGGGTCATAATTTGCGCGAAGCAAAGCATAATGACATGCCCAGAGTATTAAACTGAGAGCTGTGCCGGCACTTGAGATAGCGATCATGATCCTTCGTCCATATTTATCGATTGCGTGTAATGCTAGCCAGCATGCCACTATACCAACCGCACAAACCAAGTAGACAAGAGTTGATGGAGTGATTGCTTTTACATGAGCATTTTTCAGTATAATTTCGAGGTAAAAGTAAATGGAATTGATTCCACTAAGTTGCATGAAAAAAAATATGTTATGGGTAACCCAGAGAGCACGTCGGTTTTTTGGCTGGTTCATTTCTCGTACGATGTCTATGAAAGTTAGGGATTTTTTCATCTGAATAAAATCTTTTAAGGATTCCATTTCTGTCCTTGTATCCAAATTACGTTGGTACCATTGCATAGCTTTCTCAGCTTTGTCGTATTTTTCAATACGAGTGAGATAGTGAGGAGATTCAGGAAGGAAAAAGAATAGAAACATATAAAGTAACGTAGGTACTAAAGTTATGATAGCAAATAATCTTAAGGACAGATACGGACCCATAATAGTGCCTAGCAGATTACCAATTGGCATACAGCTCATGATTAGACCACATAACGCACCTCGAATTTTAGGATTTGAAATTTCGCCCATAAATAGAGGATAGCAAGCGTAAAAGAAACCCATGCCAATTCCTGAAGATAGCCTGGCTACGTACATCCAGGTTACAGTTGATGGTACAATTAGGCAAATCCATCCAATAGCTGTTGGAATCCCGGTGAAGAGTAAAGTTTTTTTGTTGCTTATGTAGAACTGAGTGATTCCACCACACAGAGCTCCCAGTGTTCTACCTAATCCAATTAGAGAAGCTACCCAGGAAGCTTCACTATTGTTGAGATAAATTTCTTCACCTGGTTGAGTCAGTCTGGCCAAGTAGGGGGATGACCATCCATTAGTTATGCCAATAACAAGAGACAGATGTCCGACTGAAAATAACCGTAAAATTTAAAGTGCTAAATAAGTGTTCTACATATGATAGAATGTTACCAGTAAATTGCGACATACTTATCACGGCCACTAGCCATTGGGGCCAGGATGGATACGCTCGAAGAGCATTTTGCAGAGAGAGGCACATCACGGTGCTTGTATAGGTAAACGGCGTGCTTCAGACTAGCGAAAAGCTTGGCAGCGAACTAACATAATGCATCGATAAGATAAGAAACATTGCACAGGTTTCTGCTTATGAACTGCTTAAATTGATGCCTCGTAGATAACAGTTTAGTTCGACTGTTATCATGAACACTAAGATGATGACAAAAAGTACATCGAATATTTTGTTTTAAATGCAATCATCCATATCTATTTTGACCTTTGTTATTTATCTAACATATCTTGTATTTCTTCAGAAGTTTTGCCTTTGGTTTCTGGCAAAAAGTACCACACATACAAAGTTGACAGCACCATCATCCAAGCGTAGAACCAAGGACATACTGTTCGCCAAAGAAGATGATCGACGGGTAGAATGTTTTAGTGGACAGGAAGGCAAACAAAGCCGAAGTAGTGCTTCCAACAAAGCCTGCGAAGCTCTTCATATGAGTTGGAAACAGTTCACCTAGCAGGATACTTGGGATGGGGACTAAACCTAGGCTCACGAGCATCGTTGTCAGTAGCGCCGTTATCGGTAACCACTGTAAAGGCGCAGCATCGTATCCGAGATTGAGTAGCATGAAATGCAGACCAAGCATAGTCATTCCCATCGCTAATCCAAAAGATGAGACAGCTATCAGGATTCTGCGGCCGTGTTTATCAACAACCATGATCGATACCAAGCCAATGATGATGCTGGAGAAATTGACCATCATAACGATAGACGATGGCTTGAACATAGTCACCTGACTTCTCTATAAGATGATTTCCATGTAGTATATGACGATGTTGAGTCCACTCAACTGCATAAATACGAATAACTTGAAAATTATCCTGAAAGCTGCGCGTATCCTTGGTTTTTTCATCTCCTTAAGTCTCATTTTAAGCGTGAATGAGCCTGCGTCTTGTACAAACTTTTCCACTGCTTCAAGTATCTCGCTAACGTTTACTTTTCTATTATACCAGAATATTGATTTTTTTGCAGTGTCAAATTTACCTGATTTTACGTGAAAGTACGGTGAGAAAGGCAAAAAATGGAACAGCGTCAGGAAAATGAGGTTGATGATGATACTGATTACGCCGAACCATTTCATTGACAAGTACGAGCCCATGATGCTGCCGAGTAAAATGCCTACAGGCATTCCATTCACGACCCAGGCAACCAGAGCTGCGCGTACTCGCGGTGAAGATATTTCGTCGATATAAAAAGGAAAACTGCTGAAAATCATACCCATTGAACAGCCAGAGAACAAGCGAGACATATATAGCCACGCTGTCGAATTTGCGCAGACGATGCAAATCTGAAAGGCAGAAAATAAACATAAGCATAATTTTTTATAATGGCCAAAGTTTAATTATCAATTTTGAATCATAAAATGTAGAGGCCAATTGTTATCAGTTTGGATACTTAACATAATATTGTCGTGTTTTATTTAAATGTTATTATGTATTCACTGACGATTTTCAAACGAATGCACAGATTTACCGAAAATTAAGCTGTTATTAAATAGTATTTGAACAAGGCTCATGCATTTTACATAGGTTTATAAAATTTATATACCCAGCAATATTAAACGCCTTCAATCAGTTCTTAAGATTATGATGTTTATCTTGCAATTAAGTTAGTCATGTTTAACGCAGGATAATAAAACTGTTATCATGCATACGATTCAATTGCTAGCTGTATAGTTTGTTTGCAATGTTAATAAGATGAACATCGAATGGTGCGATATTCGAAATCTTTTCATCAAACAAACTGCATTCATTTTCTGCGTTACTTTTATTCATCCGAGATTTAGAGGATGCTTCAATGAGTATAAACATTATAGAAATTATACTTTGTCATTTTTTCTCTCATAATAAATTCTAATCAAAGTTTTTGTGGCTTTCATTTGTTTATTTAAGTTATTTTTTTATATACTATATTTTTGAATGATTTATTTTATTTACTCTGAGGTATGGTTCATTTATTTTATTATACATATTAATATAAACTAAAAAAATGAAAAATAAATTCTGTGCAGCCTATTATTGTCATTAAAATTCATTGTGAAGAAATGTTAAAAATTCTGATATGAATTTTTCAGAAAGCGAATATTGACGTACATACACAGTTCGTTACATTAACAATAATTAAGATATATGTATCATTTTTAAATTTTGATATTAGTTTAAAAATCATATCAGTTAAATTAGAATTTATTTCTGAAGTGTTTTATTCAAAAATTGTATGTATTTTTATAAACAAAATCTGATTCAATTATAATTGAAATAAATCATTGCCTTCACTTTAAATTGAAAACACAAACCCATCCAATTAGTGAGAAAACTCCAGTCAAAATTAAAGTCTTTTTTCCACCAAAATATTCTATAATAATGGCTCCAAGGAAAGCTCCGATTAAACAGCCCAGAGGTAGTAACGATGCGACCCATGACACTTGTTCCATTGTAAGTGGCAATGAAGAATCCTTTACAATCAATTTAGCTAAATAGGGAGACGTCCAATCAGCCGTTAAACCAATCGTTGTTGAAAGTATGGAAACTGCCACACAAAAATATTCGAATCACTTAAATTATAAACTATGATAAAAATATTTTTAGATATAGTCTAGATATAGGTTGAATCAAAATTCAAAAAATTTCGATTCAAAAACGCTTAAAAAAACATCCACCCAAAATATTCCATTTTGATGAATTCCTGTTTCGAAACAGAACGAATGGTTTCATACAATTTGATGGAATGATATTTTGCGATTCGATTTCAATTTCAATTAATTCGACACAAACTAACCTTCTAGCGCAGCGATCCATTGTGGCCACGTGTCAACAAAGTTTTTTATAGAGATCATATTTCCAAACCTATTGTTCGCGTATGCTTATATTAATTACATGTCAAACAACTAAATCTATTGTTCACAGATGATAAGTTATGAATGAGCTGGAGATTTATTAAAATGACGATATAAAAGATCAACACGTATTTTCGATTCCAGCCATGTTTACATTAAAAGAATAGCAAAATTCATGTAGTTAAAAGCCAAATATTATAATTGTTAATTTTCGAACGATGTTGTGATTATGATAGTGCGTGCGATTGTTTTTTCGTCGATTATTTTGAAAAGAGGTATCTTATCGCAGCTACTATCTGATTGTTTGCTTTGTTGTATTTTATTCGTATCTCAGACGTCCAGTCATTGCCTCCGGTAGTCTAGAATCCGTAAGTAACAATACATTTTTAACTTTCTACAAAATGATGTCCAGAAGATAAACAATAATTAACTTGAAAATGGATTTTATTAAAATAGCAAATATTTCATACAAAATGTTGCCAACTTTATTCAGAGGTTTCTATTTACGTTAACAGCAGTTACATAAGTTCTTATTCGTTTTCAATTAATCGAAGGTTTCACGACTTGTAACCAAGTATGTTTAATCAAAGAAGTAGATGAAGAGTAAAATTTCATTTTATACAAATTAGGGCAAAAAGCGTAATTCTTTGTAAAAATTGAACAACATTCAATGTGTATAGAAATTGGTTCCAATTGTTATTCAAAAAGGTATTGATTTCATTTAGTAGCGGATTTTCCAGAATTATTCGCTCGAACCAAAAATAGCAATTTAAATTAATCAACTAGTTCGATTCGGATGCTCAAAGAGAAAACTGGCAACGCTGAAATTGAACGTTCTCAAAGTCATTGCTCAAGTAAAAATGCACGTGATGTTCTTCAGTTTCACAACAGACACTGCTTGAAATTAAATCAAATCCAGCTTATCTACTTGCACACAAAATTAAACCAAGCTTTTATCCGACTCTATTTTAATTTCATTGCTACAAACTGCAGCAAAATGTCATATGACTTTGTATTAAAAAAAAAACTTGAGCGTTTCGGTAACTCTTAGAATGATATACTGTCATTATTGAAATCTTGATATATATATATATATATTAAAAAGATCTTTTCTGTGTAGTTCAGTGAGTGGTGCTTTGTATAAAGTCTTTTTTCTGCAAACAATTATGGTATGCAATAATCAAACATTGTTCTTCGACATGCCTTTTATGATTGTGGAAACAATTTTCATTCATCCTACGCATCCTTCACTTTGTTATATTTGTCTAAGCTTTCGTGGCGCAAGTTGAAGAACGTAGCATTTTATAACAGATGAAAAGACAAGGATAAAAGTAAAAGAGTAAAGCTTTTCGATGGTATATAGAGAAAAAGTTGCAGTCACGTTTTACGTTGGACACTCTGTCTCAGAGGGATTATAACAGAGGTTAGGCAGTTTCTTGAAGGACCTCGAATCTTCCTCTTCTATATGTACTCATTGAGTATTTCGATGTATTTCTGCACCACCACGTTCTGGCTATAAATTCCGCAAATTTTCCGCCTTTGAGATTATCGCTCAAATCGATTCGTGCCAAAGCTATTTTGATGACCGAAGAATTTGTTTCTTACACAGCATGATTACAAATTTGGTTTAAGGTAATCGTAACGAATTTCGATTAAACTTCTTTAAACATTATAAATGGAAAATTGAACACTTGAATCAAAAAATTAAAATTAACTATAAATAGACGATATGATTCGAATGATAAGGTGAATTTTATGTAAAGAAAATGTTTCGTTTTGTATACATTTCCAGTGTAATGTGGAATTTCAAATGGTACGAATCGAATTCCGTTACGTGCTATACGAAAAGAGATGAAAGTTGTAATTTTATATGTAAAAAAGTCGCTACATACTATGAAATAAAATAATATACAACATACATACCAGATAATATCATAACGCGTAACAGTTTGAAATATATAATATTATAAAAAATGTGTGTAAAAACATGGGAAAAATTGGAGACGTTTCAAAATGAAATCAACTTTACAACAATTCTGTTAAAATATATTGTAGTTTAATAGTACAAGTAACATCATAATGCTTAGTTTTTTAATAAAAATTATAATTATTTCCTTATAACTCACTTAATCCGTATATCTTATTTTTTTAAAATAACGATATTTTTCTGAAAGTTGGGTTATAATCGGAAAATTTAGCAAGTCTAGATATTAATATTGTTGATCGAACATTATAAATCAAAATTGTTCGAGTTTAAACTCAACGAATATTACAACCCACTAAAACCACCATCATTTTGAAACAAATGAATCATTTCGTAAGGCTAGAATTTTAAAATAAAAATAACTAAAAGATAAATTGAAAATTATATTAGGTAACAGTGCTATTATTTACATTAAAGTAGGTTTTTTATGACAAAAAAAAACTTTAATTTTTATGGATAGCTAGAGTATTGAATTTCTTTTTTGTCGCTGCGGCTTTTGGAGCCTCGATCATATATACTTGAATACTTTTTTCTTCGTTTTTCTTTTGTTTTTATTTTCGTGAACTTGGATAAAAGCTCTCTTACACCGTCTATAATATCTTTAGCCGATGAACTAAGTAACACATTATTTTTTTATATCTTTCGTTTTTCAAGGGGACAAAATTGATACGCTTATAATAAAAAACTAAATTTGACTTCACTATTAAATCTTCTATTGAAACATTTTAAATTACTAGTTAGGTTATCAAATTAGAATTTGAAGAACTTGAGTCTTTACAAATTATGTGGTGTTTGCTTTAGGTAATGAATCAGGTAAAAATAATGATAACTGTTTCATGTATTAACATACACAAAATGAAAATTGAAAATTTGAAAGTTTAATTGAATCTCGATTGAAGTATTACAAAAGAGAAACTTGTGAATGAAGAAGAAATTTGGTTTTAGTGTAACGTTACAATTCGTATATTTTAATAAATTGCCACACTGTATTGCTGCAAAGTTGAAGAAGTTGAAAGTTTTACTAAAAAAAGTTACTTCGAGCTGAGTAACTTTGCGCATCGCGATACTCGGAGATTTAGGCAATTTACTTTATCGAGTTTACGTGAATACTCAAGTTTGATGTACACGAGCATAGCTATAAATACTTCATAAATTACGGATAAAATATTCTGTTTAGAAAACGCTTTCAATTCTAAAATTTTTAATGGCAAATCACTTAAAAATAGTTTTGTTCAATTTTAAGTATCCTCTTGAAGCTATGCGTGCGTTTAATTTCATTCAATACAATATAGTAATAACGAATGCATAATTTCTATATATCTTAATTTCTTTTCAGATTGAGACCAGTTTACAAATAAGCTATATTAAAAAATATTTAAGTCAGACAGAATTTAATTTACTAAAGTTTATTTAAATTGACAATTTTTCAACATGGATGTATTTCTTATTGAAGTATTTTGTTTTCACTGTGAAATAAGCAAAAAATGTCACGCTATGTCGTTCTTGAAATATCTCATTAACATATTTACTTAAATCGAAAAGAATAGTAAAATCGAATTCATAAAATCGTCACGAACTTCAGTTTCTAAAGTTAATGTTAAAGCAAGATTTTTGTTAGTTGTATGATGAATTATATAAAAATGAGAATAATTTTCTAAAACGATTGTCTGATTAATTTTTTGATTGGATTTAAAATATAGTGAAATATATAAAATATATATAGATGAATTGACATGGTTTTGACATTTTATAAAGGTTAGTTTTAAAGGAATTGTATAAATTATTTTTAATAAATTAATTCACTCGTTTCTTCAATGTCAAATGCAAATCATGTTGAAAATATATTTTGAAGGGATATAAATTGATTTAAAATCAGAAGCGAACACAGGCTGAAGCCTTTGTGCATTTCTCAGTGGAACGTAAGGGATTCGATTTCAATTTTCTTCACCCATGAAAATTCGTACGTGGAAAATCTGCAATCGCGCTCAAGATATCAGGCTTTCTATTCCTTACTTATGTAACATATTTCACTTTTTTAAAAGTACATGTATTCTCTGTCAAAACCTATCTATTTTGCACTATCTTACCACTTTCAAATAGTTTTTATGACCCACGAACCAGATTTCCCAGGATAAATCTTTGATCTTTGTAGTTGAAATCTCTCATTTAACTCGTTCATAATAAATGAAAAATAAAATTGTATTTGTGTCTTATTTTATTGTATTTAATTAGTACACGATGATAATTTGAATAAATATTGAATGGATATTTTTCAACTCTTAATTCATTTATAATAAAGAAAGTATATTTGAAGCTATTTTTAAATAGCTGCAGTAAGTAATAATAAAAAACTGAACTATATTAATTATAATTTATATTATTTATCTTTGAATCTCATTTCAGTTATATCGAATTTTTTTTTACTAGATGACTGAAGCATGTTTTCGAGGCGTTCGACTCTGACCGCTTTTGACATTAATAATAATAAATTATTATTAATAATATTGAATAAACATAATAATAAAACAATTTTATTAAGTCAATATATATTATATCAGAGTTCTTTAATAAAAAATTTAATTCTAATCTGATTCAACAAATTTTTAAAGTCTTATATAATAAAATCATTAAAAAAACAGAGAATTTATTGAATGAAAAAATAAAAAACACATGAACAAATAAGTTGATAATAGGTCAGCATTCACGCATAATATGAAGTTGTCAAAAATGGTGGATTGCAAAATCTTTTGAATGGCAGGGAATGTTCGATGTGCATGCAATCCATGACATAAAGCAGAGGGAGCAAAATTGAATGATACCAGGAGTGAAATTTCTCAAGAGAGTGAAAACGCGCTTTACTCCTTCTAAATAGATACTTTTTAACTCATTTTGTGTTCATGTAAAATAAGATATTTTTTTTATATTTAAGTGATTATATTAAAAAATACGTGAATATTATATTACCAAATTGAAGTTGTTATGCTCAAAATTATCTGACATGATCTTAATTGCATATTGCTATAAAATTTGTTCACACAAAAAAATTAAAATTTAAAAGTTTATAAAACTTTTTTTTCTTTAAGCATGCAAATGAAAAAAAAACGATCTGTTTTATATTCACCAGCTTTATTTTCATGCCGCTTTTGCGCCTTGTCAAACAGTAAAAGACATTAATTGTTCTCCCCATAAGAAAAACTTTTATTTTGCTGAAAATAAGTGAAAATGCTGAAGTAAAATTATTTACAATTCATACAAATTTCCGGTTGAACCTCTTTTCTCACGTAACATACGAGATGTTACGTATGTCTAATGCGTCGTGCCTGAATTTGACATAAAACTGATATGTGAAAGAAGTGTTACAAGTAAAATTTTACTGCTGCGCTACGTGAAGTTAACATATTTATGTTTCAGGGGATAAAAAGCATCAACTTCGATGCTTTTACCTAACTAGCATAGTAAGTGAAATGAAAATTGTTAATGACATGAAACCCCAAACATTCTACATAATTATGTTCAATCTGATTTCATCGCTACATTTGAATTTTCATATAGCATACCAAATATTAATTGTGAAACTAAGTTTGATAAATCAATGTTTCATAATTTCCAAAAATGTAATAGTCAATTGAAACTCAATTATTAAGCTGAAAGTTACGAAATTTATCATTATTAGAAACTAAATTAACCCTGATTAATAATGTCATGGATTAAAATCAAATTTTCTTTGAAGAATGTCTGTAGTTTATTCTATACTGAAATAATTATTTTACATTTAATACTATTTTTAGATTTATGTACTATTATTTTATTAATAAAATAAAAAATAATATTTAATCCATTTTAAAAGTTTCTTTTGTTAATATAAAGTAAAAATTATACTTTTCGTAAATATTAATTTATATTAGCTTTGCTTGTACAAAATTCAATTTAATATAACTGAAACAACTTTAAAGAATTATTATAAACAGCGATTGTGCTTAAAATATAATCAATTTAAGTATGCACAATAATATGTTTTCATTTGTATTGCATCTTTCCAATTTCTTACCATTAAATCCTCTTTGCTTGAAACATTATTTCAATGAATGGCCCAGCTATAAGATATTAAACTCATTATTAAAATTCAATAATATATATTTAAAAACTATTTACTCTAAATTTTGAATTATCAATGAATGTTTAAAGATGCACTTTTCTAAATTGATGTTATATATATAGAGAGAAATTGAAGTCATTTGAAAAATTATATAATTATTAAAACAATG
>JABFQD010001315.1:0-18848 GCA_022817045.1 Psix sp. ZL-2020 | reverse complement strand
ATTCAGTAATACTTTCTACGTGTTAATTTATTATTTATATTATTATTTCAAAAATGACTGACTTACCTGTTGTAAATATTGATGTATATAAATACAATGGTATTTTTGATATAAATATATTATTATACAGTTAAATTGAAATAGTATAAATTGGTATGATAATGTTCAAGATTGTTGAAACATTTTGTTGTCTAATTGTAGACAAGTATTAATAAACAATATTTTTGCCAATTTTTTATTTTTGGACCATCCTAAATTTGATTGAATTTTTTGTTTCATGTGTATGAAATATTTGACTGCATTGGAATTATGATTCGACCTTAAAAATAGATTTCTGGCATATTTATGCTCACTTTGCTTATATTTTGTTATTATTTTTTTTTTTCTGACAACATTTTTTTAGATCAAGGTTGTCTGACTTAAATAATGTCAATTTTTGATTGGGCCAAGCTTCTGAAAGCTACATTTTATTGGATATATAACATCCCCACGAATCTATTCGTATAATAATTGCAGTAAATTGTTAACCTGCTTGTTCAGTTTTTGCAAAGACACCAGTGATAACGTTTTAACTAATTAACATGTTTCATGAATACATGTGTTTTGTATGATTCTATCATTTGTTTACAAAAACATTGCTTTTTTATAATAGTGTAATTTTAGTGACTGTGAGATCAATTGTCTTTCGTGTGAATAAAATATTCTTTTTCAATTTATTTTTTCAAAGGTAAGTGCGTGCATTGAAAAACAACAATTAATTCTTTAATGAAGAACTTAATGCAAATTCAATCAATATTTATTCTCTTGACCGTTATAATTTATTCAATAAAAAAAATGTCATTTTTCAACATTGATGTTCAATATAAAATATGAAAATGGTTTAAATAAACATAAGCACAATAAAATAACGATCATTTTCGGTTATTAATCAATATTGAGAAAATATTTACAATATGCAAATGTTGTAAACTGAATAAGAAAGACTTGGTTTTATGTAAATTTGATATTTATAATACAAATCTTTATTCAAAATTTCAGTTGCTATTATTTGACTCACATTTATTATTGTAAATATTCTTTTTCATTAATCAACACATTATTTATACAAATGTTAATATATCTGCACTGATACACATTTTGACATTAAAACATTGAATAATTTTGCAAAATGTGCGCATAAATGATTGTTGAATTTTTGTTTTTACTATATACAATATTTTTTAACTATTAATCTTATCTGCTAAGAATGAGAAAAATCGAAAGCTGACATTTTTGTACATCTGTCTCTCTCCGTTGCATCAGATCAAATTTAACAGCGATTCCTTATTATTTCTTTTGATTAGTCGTCAACCATGACTTTTTTTGCAAAAAATGAAAACACATTAAATTTGTAATCTTCCGATAATATCGTATACATTTCATCTTTAAAACACGTTCGTAAGGAAATTACCGTAAAAAATGTATTTTTCATTAACTAAATGATGTTTTTAGTTGAATTTGTTTTTTTTTGCTTTGCCATAAAGAATGTAAGTAAAATAAAGTTACAATTCTATTGGTAATTTTGGTTTTATATACAGTATAAAACCAAAAAACGTTTCATAATTAAAAGAATGCAGTCATTGATTAGTAATCATAATTTTAATTAGTTGCAAGTTTTGACAAATTGTTCAATAAACGAATTACAAAATTAAAAGGGAAGCTATAATTAAAAAACTGCAATGAATATCTATCTCGAAAATTACAACAGCGCCGTTTAGAAAAGTGGTAAAATAGCTGGAATTCAAGAAATTGTTCAACAATCAATTAATTAAATATCAAATTGACAAATTGTTAAGCGCAATTTGGAAAATGTTATAACAAGTTTATTTTGATCTCATATTATTGTATTGTATATAAAGCAAACAAATGAACAAAATAACTCTTTTGATCAAATAAGCTTTCAAATTGCATCACGTATTTACTTATTTCATATGTGTATGTATTTTTTTCAGAATGTCTTTTCCCGACAAAAAAGATCGCGAAGCGTGTTGGAGTAGTCGAGACGAGTACTGGAAATGTCTCGATGAAAAATCTGAGAATGAGTGTAAAGACACAAGAAAATTGTATGAAAAAATGTGCCCTTCGTTATGGGTATGTACACTTATTGATTTTAACATAACGTTTGAGTAGAATATATTCAAATGAATAACTATTATAATTAGTCTTAAAATTAATTTTCATTTACATACAAATATGAATAATATGAATTTGAATTTTGCAGGTCAAACATTTTGATAGAAAAAGAGAATATTTGAAATTTAAAGAGCAAATTGAAACGAAAGGGTATGTTCCAGAATTACCAAGAACTGATACCAAAGCTAATTTATGATCATTTTAATTTACTAATAAGTTTGTTGTGTATAATAATAATAATGAATATTGTCATTATATAACATTGTTAATAAAGAACGTTTCAAAATTAAAAACATCATTTTTCTCAGACCGAAAAATAGTTCATCAATGCAATGTATTGCTGCTATAAAAATCACCCTTTATCGTAACACAAATTAATATCAGTTTTTGCTGGTAAAATGTTTTGTAATAAAAAAGTACTTTTGTTATTATCATTATTATTATATATATTTCAAATATATATTATAATAAATATTTATTTCAAATAAACACAGTTGGATTAGTATTATTAATCATTCATATTTGTTAACCGCCTTATTTGCTTAAAAACAAACGTTCTTCACTCTTTATGTACATTACATTACTTTAAGGTTCCCGTTGAATGTCAACTTGAAAGAAATAAAAACTCATTTTCCTCCCTTGATACACAATAGATCTTTTCACTGCTAAGAGAAAAAAGTATCAATCGATAATTCGTAAGTTCGTTGGACAAGAGGAAGCCGAGTCTTACGAGCTTACGAATGAGCAATTGCTATTTCTCCCTAACAATAAAATACATTTTTCAGACCTGCTCTTTTTTCTACACAATCCTGTATAGAAAATAGTCTATTTTAACAAATATTGCGTACACTATATTTTGTTTATGAGTGCAAGCAAGAGCACAGCTTTATCCAGTGTGTTTACTCCCAAGGGAGTAGAAAATTGTTTTTCTCTCTTTATAGAGAGGGATAAATGTCTGTTTTATGTACATATGTAACGAAACATATTTCACAAGATACTGATAAAATACAAAATATATTTTACAAAATACTGTTTTTCTCGTTTTGCAAACTAAGTAATGTTACATTACCTCCCAAGGTTAGAACAAATTGTAACAAGGTTCTCGTAGAGATATCAATTTTATACTCGGTGAAATGGAAACTGTTCGAGCTATGTATTTCATTGCATTTTTTCATCGTAAATACACTGAAGAAACATTTGCCATTTCTATATTTTGGGCAAAAAGATTTGATGCGTTAGATCAGTTGCCGAAAATGGAACTAACCGTGTTTTTCATGCCGTAAACGGCACTCAAGCAGATTAATTCCACTTACGGCACGCTGCTCCGATGCGTAAAACGTCGTACACGCCGCAGGCGCCAGTGGCGTCCGAGGCTGTAATATACTACTTTTTATCTCCTTTGATAGAAAATAGTTTAAGATAAATTATCCAGTTTATGACAACTTCAGCAGACAATATTTCCTTATTGGTGACCATTTCAATTTGCTAATATTTCAATATTGAATAATTAATCAAAATTGTATTTCTGAAATTAAACATTAATTCATTAGACAAATACTGGTTTGATCAATTTTTTCTTAAGAAATTGTTGTTTCTTTCCAGACTATGCTTAGATGAGAAACCTACAAATATTCACGAACCAGCAAATTCTTCATCCAAAGCTCGATCTCTATATTCTATACGACCTTCATATCATCATTCAACTGAATAAACTATAGTTTTTATATAAGGTAATAATACAAATTTTTCATCTATCAATCTTGTTTTTAGGATTTTCTTAAAAAAAAGACAAAAATTTGCATGAATATTTGTGTGCAAACAATTTGATTATAAAAGAAAATGTATATTAACGAAAGAAACCTTATTAATAACATTTCATTTCAGATGGATTTCGACAATATACTTCAAAATCTGGACGACGAAGTTGAGCAAATACGCGCTTTAAGGGTAAATAAAAAACATTCGAATGACAAAATTGCATATCATTAAATTGTATATCATTAAATGAGTTCTAAATGAACTTGAATTGATTTCAGAAAATATTTATGTTGCCTTCTAATGCATCAGAAAAGTGGACTCCAATTGCAACTAAACTGCAAGAGCTTATAAAAGGGAATACAATTATTGGGAATGAAAATACATTGCTGGCATCCCAGGCGCTGTTTGTACTGTATGAAAAATTCGATAAGATTAATCTCTCCGGCCATTTGGTATCTCTTTTAAATAATGCAGCGATCGAAGAAAACAAGGAGTGTTTTAATTTAACCATTGTGTATGGATTCTTGCAACTGAAAAGCAAGCCTACGTCAAATGAGCCTTCAGCGCACACAGTACAAATACTTACGTTGCTTTTCAATATCATTAAACCACACTGTATGGGATACACGCAATATTCGTACTTTGCTTACAAAGTTTTATATCACTGGCTGTCGGTGAGCAGCAAAACAGCATTTTGGAATTCTCGTTATGGCGCCGAAATGGAAAGCCAACTTGAACAAATCATTTCATCGAATTGGCAGAATTCGATCCAAGACATTGCCAAGCAAAATTCGTCCAAACTATTCAACCTCTACTTAAAAATAATGAGCGAGAAATATCGCGGCTTTTTAGAATACACTTTAGTCAGATGCATTGAAGAAGTTTCATGGAACCACATAATCAAGTACAAAATGTTAACCGAAATTTGTTCGCTTCTTCCCGATGACTTTCATTTTGAGATGATTAATCAGTTTCAAAGAATTAGTATGGTCTCGAATATAATGAGAAATTTAGTCAAAGTAGCAACTGTAAGTCACTTACAGAAATCTGCAAGCAACGTTTTAGACTTAATGTTATCCAAAAAAGTACTTACAGCTGAGGATTTCATTGTGCATTTTGATGAGTATTTAAAGGAAGCACACTCAACGTAAGTCGTTTGTTGTCATATTTATTTTCCAACTCGGAATAAAATGTCATTAATGAATGTTTGGTTGTTTACAGAAGTAGCGACGAAATGTATTTTGTATACAAATATTTCATTTGTAAATTTCTTCAACGTCGTCATGAGCCAGAATATGTCGAATTTTACAAAGAAGTAGTTACTGCAAATATGACTGAAAATAAGATTTTCAAGGATAACAGTTTATTTGAATTATACATGCACATTTTATATAATGAAGATAAATTGAAATATTTCCGTGATATCAAAATATCGCCTCGTATGTCATCAGGTTATTTAGAATCTGATTATGAAAAATCAGCGTATTTAAACTTGGTATTAAACAGCGGTTTGTCCGAAAAAAAGATTATTTACACAATATGCCATACTGCTATGTCATGGTCAAACACTGAATCTTTGTTTTTGCGAAACGAAATAATTCGAATTTTAGACGCTCTTTTCAAACAAATAAGTAAACTTCCGAATAATGAATTGAACGAATACATGTTATTACAATTCTTTATAATATTGGACCAATGCCTTGGGATTGCAAGTACCTATCAACGCAAAATTCTGGGACTTGGCATTTACAAAAACATGCTCAAATCTAAGAGTAATTCGTTTGCCTATGTTTATCTAAATACGCACGATTATTTATCGCTAAATTTCTCTAACCATTCCGATGACCACAAAATTACAGTCAGAACAAACGATAATAACATGAGAAATCGATTATTCAGACTCGTATTGGACCCAGCAAATGACATTCGATCTATATCAGCAAATCTCTTAATTACCTATTTTCTCCAAAAACCATTGGAACATTTCGATATTCAGGTAAATACTTTTTTGTTGAAATAATGTTTTCATTTTTCAGTAACACAAATGGTCTGAAAATATTTGTAGGTACTCAAAAGGGAAGCTTCAATTCGTCAAAATTCACTCAATTTTTACGAGGCGGAAACAGCTGCAACAGTGATTCAATTGTTATACAAATGGGGCGCTTTGCAAGATGTTGTGCATAGTTGGATTGTTGAGGCAAAAGAGCAACTAAGTTGTTTGAAAAATGATATTTACAACGCGACTTGCGAAAATAAACCATTTTATGGTATTCTGATTATTATACTCGAAAATGTTGATTATGTAATCAGCAAGAATAATTGCGAGTACGACTTCGACAAAATGTTGCATTTGTTGGAAGATGCTGTTCAATTTTTCACCGAGACGTTAATGAGTTCTGTAAAAGATTCCGGTGCGAATTTTGATTTATTATTATCTATTATTTATTATTGTTATTACAACCTATGTTATTGATAATATTTGAATTGGCAGAGTACGACTCAACAGTTGCCGGAGTTGGAGTCGCAATACAAGAAGTCGTTAAAAATCATCAGCCCGTTGCAGATTCCAAAATGGATGATTTATGTATAAGTCCTAGACAAAAACAAATCTTTACCTGCATTTGGAGATCGTTAAAAGTATTATTTTAATTTGCTCTACATCTTTATAAAATACTGAAAAGAAAGGTTACGAATCTAAAGAGTGTATAGTTTCTCTCAATATGGTGTTAATTGTTATTAATCAAACATTTGTTATAGAGGAATTCACTAGTAATTCATCATAAATTTAATTGTAATATCTTCTTTTATTTAGACCATTTGTGAAATCTCTGCAGAAATAGCCATAAATTCGTCAAATAATGAAAATATCTTCAGATCGTGCAGTTTAATTTTGAAAGTACTTCTAAAAAGCTACCATAAAGGAGCAATCAAATCAGCGGGTCGTTCATTAAATCGTGTATGCAGGTATCGTGTTACAACATAAATAGAATTATTACAAATAAACTTCTATTGATTAGAAGTAGGTATAAAATATATTTTATGTCCCTCAAAAACAAAACATAGCTGGTACCAACATGTTTAGTTTTTTCGGAACGTAAAATATCGTACGTAACTCTGAAAAAGGTTTTTCATGATAAGAACCCTGCGGGCTGCCAACATAAGACGCGTTTTATGTATTACATAATATACTATTATCTTAGTATATATATATATTATTTAATATATGACAATACGAAATAATTAATATTACTTTACAGGTATTTCTGTGAGACTAACAAAATCAGTGAGACAAAAAATCCCCTCGAAAATGAAATGAAAAGTTTATGCGAGTTAATAACAAAAGGGAATGACGAAGAAGCTGGGTTCATAATTGCATTCCACAACATGATATCAACCGATGTGAGACCAAACAGACCATTCTTTCGTTTCGCCATAAATTACTTGCTGGAGTTCCTGAAAAACAGATTAAAAATCATGAATCTTGGAACTGACGAAGAACAAGCTCTTCCTTGCGTTTTGCAGCTGAATTTCCTACAAACATTAATCGAAGACAAACAATTAGCATCGTCAATTACAGTTTATCTAGAAGATGTTTGCTTTCTTAGTTTGGAATTCATGCAAGCAAGAGATTTCTTAATAAGGTAATAAGTGAACAATAAAAATAAAACAATTAATTCAATGTCGAGTGTTGAATTCATTTGGTATTATTTTATTTGTCTTTGTAGAAATGCGGGTATGCAGTTATACGGCGCAGTCATTCCTCGACTTACTGGTCAAATTGCAGACGAGGAAAACGATTTTGGATGTGGCTATTCTGTGTATCACTTTGTTACACATTATCCTGCGCTCTCCAAACACATTTTGCAATCACTGCAAACTTTCTCACAAGGAACAATCAATCTTGAAAGCTATTCTAATATTTCTAACACGTTGATACTGCTTTCCAAATTATTCGTTAGTTGTTCTGATTTAATCGATAATCCCGCAAACGAATACATATGCAAGATACGGTCTTGCGTCAAAGAATTTTTCAAATGCAAACTTGAATACGTAAGACTCTTGGCGACGAAAACCTACGTCGCTTTTGTCAATAAGTCAATTCTTATACAAGAATTCATAGACATCGCTAATAAAATTCCATCTGTCACTGACGAGAATGAGTTGCATGGATATTTGTTAGTTTTTCAATACCTGAAATCCAAAATCAATTCAGAATTCGTAAAAGGACCAAGAAAGTTTGAGATAACTCAGCTTGTAAGATTTTGGACTCGTCGTTGCAAGCAATTGGCAAAATTGAAGCAACCTTGTTTTGTTGTTGAAACTCTAATTTTACAAAACCCTGAGCTGCTACATATTCTTGGGCATTTGCAAGTAATTGTGAGTATATATCTTTGTATAATTATTTTTTCAAATCTGCCTAATATGGTATTTGGAATTTGTTCGCAATATTTCAGAGCACCGAGCCTCTCACAATCGATGAGCTGCGATCTATTATTCTTCCAGAGAAATTATCACTATTGCCAGGTTATCAAGACTTTGTCAAAGAAATAGTGAAGTTATATTGCGAATACGACAAGTGGAACAATTCGGAATTTATAGCAATTTTATTAACGGCGCCAAATTATATATATGGCATTTCATTTTTCGAGTTTATTGAAAATACAACAAATTTAACTGAAGAAGTGGATGCAATCTCAAATATTTTGAATCGTATTGCTACGCTTAAAACAGGCAACAAATGGAATAGTAATTCAGGGGGGACAATTTCGATGTACAAATTATTAAAACCAGAAATTGTGGAATCTGTAGCTTGCTATAGATTATTCGAACGAGCATGGAAATATGGTATAAGTAATGGAGTTGAAGAAGCTATAGGAATTAAAATGTCTGATGCTGATATAAACAAATTATCTGAAGAATCAATAGTTTTTCAATTATTTAAGCAAGTTCTATGTAGATATAATACGCTAGGATTCAGTGGTTACTATGTATTGCCTGATGTACACAGAAAAATATATGCAGACTTTATTTTTACACCAGATAGAATAAAGGAAAAGACGTTTGAAAAGACAATAGAAAATCCTCTTTACAGTATATTAATCTCTCGAGACGAAGTACCGGAAGTGAGAGAAACTTTAACAGCGAAATTGAATCTTTATCATTATCAAATTTTTGAGAAAGGAAACACCTGTATTCCTGTGATATATAAAAGTATATTAGATGACTTGGTAAGTTTATTCTTTAAGATGGAAAAAGAACTGAAAAATGAACTATATATTCATGTTACGTGAAAATGATTTGTTATACAAATATTTACTTATTACACCACATTAATAAAATTCATTCAAATGTTTCAAGTTAGTTGCTGTACATAATTATGTAATGTTTTTTCAGAACTGTAACCCAAGACGAAATAATGTAACTGCAACATGTACAAAATTGATAGAACTAGTTGGAGAGTATGATAAAACAGAAGCAGTGGATTATGACGATAACATTGTCACTTGCTACCGCGACGACACTGCTTTGTTAAATTTAATATTAAGATTGTTGACATCATTATTTGAACATCGCAATGTGGAGTTGTATAATTTAATACAATTTCGACATTATAATTGTGAACAATATTTTGCATCGCTGCAGGATGCTCTCACAACCACTGATAAAAGTTACGTTCGTGAAATATATACATTTGTATTAGAATGTCTTAGAAAATTAGCCGACAAAGAGATGCTGCCGATCCAATCGTGTGAGCATTTTGCTCAGGCGATGAAATAATACGAAGACGTAGAAGACGAGATTGGAACGTCGAGTTTTTGGCTTATGTCAAATGCTGAAAATGTTTCTATTGAAATGAATAAATCTGAAATACATTAGCATAAAAAAGTTATATTTTCGTGGTCAATTCTATAAATAGAATAAAACGTATGACTTGTGGTAATTTGTATGATTTATTTATTGCATCTTATAATAAAAGCTTAATTTATATTTATATTATGACTACAATTATGATTATTATAGACACTTGTAACGATCCTATATCCTAATATATTATTTCTTAACTATCTACTACGAATCTCTCAAGTAAATTGTACATTACAGAATTATAATTTTTGTCTAATTTCTTTAAGCACTGTGCTATTTTCAGACGGTAGGTCAAAACTAATTCGACGCTTTAGAATATTTAAAGTGGCGAATGCTCAAATATGTATTTAGTATTCTATAATTAATCCAAGATTAAAGTTCATTCATTTCCATTTATATATAAATTTATCAATTAAAATACCTTTTCATTCATTCCGCACATTTCTTCCATTTGACTCTACACATTTCATCTGCCAAAGAAAGCTAGTTTATGTCTTTGCATTATTAAACATCTCGATTAAGAAAAATACTTCAAACATTTGAATAATGCACCACTTTTGGTATAAGGATTACCATCTGAAAGAGTCCCTTTGCAATGCTTAGAATAACTTTGCTAGTTATCAAACTCTTAAATTAGCTGAATTGAATTATTTACTTATACCTAATCTAATATAAAATTATTTTAAAAAATTATCTAACTTAAGCGCTAAACTTATTATTTATCTAATTTGTATCAAGTGTAATACACTGACTGCCATATGACGCAAGCAACGTTGCGCATCGCATTTGAACATAATTGGTAATCAAAGAGTTAATAAAGTCTTAAACATAATCGATATATACATGTATATATGTATATATGTATATATATACATATATTAAATATATATATATAACATACATAAATATATATAACATATATATTTTCTATATATATGCATTCATATTTATATTATTTATAAGTTCTCATTACCATCCAAGCAAACTTTATTCTCTTTATTAATCAATTTCCTCAGACAGCTTGTGATGTAAATCAATTGAATTGAACTAATTAAAATGATTTGTTACATAATTAACTAAAAAATGATCCATGCCAAAGTATATAAGACATAAATCCAAATGTGAATTCACTCAAATCATTACCATGGAATAAGAAGTTAAATTTAAATAACTATATGCTACACAATAATTAAATTAACCGTTCGCGCTTTCCAACAATTGTGGCTGAATTTGTTTGTTATTTCGACGATTGGTTGGTCGTGGCAGAAGATTTCGTTTTTTGTGACGTTTCTGCGCTTTCGCTATTTACCGTTTGCTCAACATCCATCTGCAAAATAAAATAGTGTTCGATTTAAAATCCATAGTTCAACTCAGTTTTTGTCATGCCAGAAATGAAACATACGATTTGAAATTGATCTCGACATATTTCAAAAGAAGTTACAGTGATGATTCCTTATGTATTCAAGATTTGTTTATATTGCAACCAAAATAAAAGTCCTTCGAAAGTGCGATCAAAACTAACAGTGCGAATCTATTTGTTTTGTAGGACTTTGTAAACTTAAAGGTAATGAATGTTTTATGAGAGATGCATTAAGTCGTGAAAAAAGAAAATTTATCTATGTAATGAATAATAAATATTCAAATCCAATTCTAACGAAAATCAAATGTTAATAGTTTCTCAACAAAAATGGTTTGGTCAAATGAATTTCATGAATTTTGATTCAACAAAAAATATCTTTCTTTTATGTATGTGAGTGTGCAATGATTCATTTATCATTACCGAAAAGCGAATTCAATTAATGAATCAATAAATGGTTCAATCAATTATGTATTATCTACAATAAATGCACACATGCAAAACGCTACGTTGGCAACATCTCGATAATGAAGTGCTTTTCATTCATTGCAATTCTTGCATTTCCACTGTCGTCAAATTGTGCATTTTTCAGTTTCATGTAAAATGTAATAAATAATCATATTTGAAATGTAACTCAATTACAATTATATAGCTATATAGAATCAAAAATAGATTTTCCATACTGCAATTAATTAAAAAGAACAAAAAACAAATGAAAATATTTGTTTAAACTTTTATATAGCAACAAACTCATAACTAAATTTCAAAATTTATTGTTACGTATTTGATTACACTAAATTTTATAATGCATTTTTTCAAGTTCAGCGCCACTGTAAAACTACTGATAAGTAACAAGGATGTAAACCTAACGTATAAGAAGTAAGATTAAAATTCATTTTAGTATAATGAAGAGTTATTAATACAATCTAGTTTAATGTGAGTTTAGAAATAATATGATGACTTAAGTTAACTAAGCGATAATTGCTAATTAACGACTTAACGATGGTTTACAAGTTGTAAAATAAATAAATAATTGACTACGGAGAAAAAAGTATAATTACATATATACTTTAATGAACACTGTTTATTACTATAAATTGGCGCGCAATTATATTTTGTATTTACTCATCTATGTCCGTTTTAATAAATCGACCTTTTGGTAACATTTGAAAAGATATTTTGTCAACATTTAGTTTGTTCATGGATTGCGAAACGTTTCAGGAGGAATAACGCAATGATGATTGAACGTGCCAGAAAGAGATAGCAAGGCTATTAAAAAGGTTCATTTTTGTCATGTCTAAGAGAAACATACAGCTATTTAATTACATCAAAAGGAAAATGGGAGATGGGAAAAGGATTTACATGTTCTATTACTACTACTACTACAACTACCACTACTACTAAACATATAAACAATACTTCATTGTAAGAACTACAAACATAATGCAAAATATATCAAAATAATATCGCCAGTGTAATGATTTCTTACTAAATTGTGTTTATTAAATAACAAACTAAGTAATTGAAAAGAGATAACAGTTATCGAGAAAGCTGGTCTGTTGTAAAAAAAAAGTAATACAAAAAGTAGGCTAAAAAAAACTGTTTGCATGAATTTATTTAGCAACCAAAAATTACAAAATAAATCGAAACAAAAATACAGAATATGAAAAAAAACATTTCATAACTTTTGCACTGGTTTAATGAGGTGAAAGAAAACTTGAATCCCAGGGTATGAATGAAACGAAAATCATCTCGCCGAGTTGTCGAAGAGTCAATCGAGATAAATTACCTTCTCTTCCTTTTCGTCCTCAATTAAAATCGGTCCGTTCTCGCTTTCGTACTCTTTGAGAACTGCGTCGAGGTTGTATCTCCGTCGATAATTGATGAAGAACGACCGAAGATGTGCCTCCGTTTTTGTGCCAATAACATCAGCAATGGCTGCAAAATCCTTGCCATATTTGCGCACACCCTGTACCGCCAGTAGGAGTTCGTCGTTGGTCCAGCGGGCGTTGATACGATTTGATACTTCGGAAGGTCGCAAATCGTCGATGCCATCGCTAGTCTTGCGTTTCAGTGCGCTGACCTGTTGTTTGTTCGTTTGGATCTGGAGAAGCAAAGACAGTTGCGATTAAAAATTGCATTTGGAATGAAAGAAGAAAAAAAAGAAGATCCAACCAGAATCAATTTCGTGGTTGTCGCGTTAAATCATAGACCTAAATACAGAATGAACCGTTACTTTCGATTAAACTATTGCAAAAAAATGCAATGTTAAGAGACAAATTTGAAACGGAAGAGACGGTTGGAAAAGAAAGTAACAATTCGGTGACTGAGACGAAGTGAAGAAAAAGAAGAAGAAGCAGAAAGGTTTAAAGAAGAAGCGGCAGTGTAGAGCTGAAGAAGAGTGAGGGAGAAGGTAGATGGTAGGAGAAAGAGGAGGAGGAGGGTTGAGAGGAGGGTGCGAAGGTAAAAATGTATCCACACGATGTTACATTTGTTTGAACGTACTTGTCGTTTGAGGCTAACTATTTCGGTTTCAATGGCTTGCAGAGTGTTGTTAGCTTGGTACGGCTGACCGGCCAGAGCCGCTAAGTCATCGTGGTTTACAACCAGTCCACGCGGTGGCTTTCGTTTGTTCGATCGACCGGGCATGGAACTTAACGGCCGCACAACTCCAGTGCGCCTATATTGATATGTTAGTTGAATTGAGTTTGTTTTACGATTATTAACTTCTTTCAAAGAAGGTTCACACGAATTTGACGCGTTGCAAAGCGCAAGTCAGGTAATCGCAAAGTTGGATAGACAAGACTAACTTGTGCTACAAAGCCTTCAATCAAATTAAACAGGTGACAACAATTAGTCAGAGATGAGATGAAGCTATTTGAGAATCTGATGTTGCAAATGATTCCTTCAATGTAACGTTTGTCTCTCCTCGGGACTGTGTGAGAAGTAGTTTGCCGTCAAATTATGTGTGAACGTTCTTCGGACATAATTTGACAAGAGTTCACTGACCTCCAGTGCAGATAGCAGCTATGACACGCGTGTCCCTTGGGTGTATGACGAACGCTTTGACAAGCAACGCCACAGTTGCTACATGACCCCTACAACATATAATGCCCTTTTAAAAAGACTCGTCCCTCCCTGATTTTGACGAAGGTACGATTACTTTTCGTTCACAGACTGATTCTTTCTGAATTCATTCATTCTTGCGAGACATTGACAAACGTGTTTTAGAGAATCTGCGTCTAATCTTGCAAAACAAAGGTGCACTTTCAATTCATTTTCTTATCAATTCGTTTGCAACACTCAAGCATGATTCTTGCGTGTGGTCGATGCAATGGCATTTATGAAAATAGACATTAATTGCTTTTGCCTTCTTTTTATTCTCTAAAACACTTGACATAGATAGAGATAAAAGATGAAATGGTTGAGACAGTTATTTACCAACTTGTTCAAATTGAACACGCGAGAGGTGTAAAGTATTCAAACCATTGTAAATGTTAAGCTTTGTAAAAACTTCGTTACATCGACGACCGCGCTATCTTGACGGAGTTCCGTTACAAAATGACCCTCTGCGTTTTCGCAAAGCCAATTAAAATCATGTAACTTTGACTTAACAAGTACCATCTTTCCTTCGCTCAAATATTACCAAGGTTCTCATGTTTAAGTACCAAAATTGTGTCATCGCGGGGTGATAATGCGCTTTCAATTATGTCGGTCCAAGGGTTGATAAATAAACTTGGCAATTGTTTAGTAACAATGAAATCATTTATTTAATCAAGACAGGGCACAATTAAGTTTCATAATAAGTCATATTATAGTACTGCTGAAGAAAAAAGTTTTTCTTTCTCAAAAGAACGCGTTCGCCAGATTCAAAGTTTCCTTTTTACACTGAACAAGAAAACTCAACACTACGACAATTTCTGTCGTGCGATACAATTAATCTGGCAGTTCAATTCAACTGCACCAGTTCATAATGTTTTGTGCAAATTTAACCTCGTCATTGAACATTTGAAATATTGCATTTTGCTCGAAATTATATTCAAGAGATAAATTCCGCATTTGAGATACATTTTAAAGTCAATTTTATCTACAGTGATTGCGGAATGAATTTAAAAAACTTTTTTCTTTTCATTCATTTCTTACAGTCAATCTTAAATATTGTGCTTTTCATTTCGACCAATTGATCATGATGGTTTCATTATTTTACACTTTACTGAAACCTCTATCCGAGTATTAGCTTCATTTGTCTTTTGTTCATCTGAAAAAGACTGAAATACAGTAATAAATACAGTAAGTCTAAGTGCTAAGAAGTCAAAATTGGCCAATGTACAACAAAACAAAAGGAACTTGAGAGTAAAATGAAACAAACAAATGAAATAACGTTTTGACAAATGGAACATGTTCATGGACAAATATAAACATTTACATACGATACAAAATAAAGAAGCAAATTGAAAAAAAGCAGACTCTAGAAACTGTACATTTGTCAAAAGTTCCTTATAAAATATACATTTGTACTATTTCAATTAAAAAAAGAAAAAAAAAAAGAAAAAGAAGATATATGCTCATATAATATAGAAAATAAATAACTCTACATACCTGCACCTTAGACATTTTGAAACAATCGCAAATACAGTGCTGTATTTGCGTTGAAACGTTTAAACGAGACTAATTGAACACAAACACTTTTGCACTACACAATAACGAAACAATTTGAACGATAAATAAAGACAGCATTAAATCCAAAATAATATCAAAATGACTATACTACTTGGATGTAATTAAACGTCTAATTGTCGATACTTAAATAACAATCTAAATATTTGTTTCGAGAAAAAGTTGGTAAATGATTGAAAATGAAATTCACTTTGAAAACGAAATCATTCAAAATGAATTTGATTTTCTCTAATGTTCCATATGATGAAATGAATACACCATGACTTCAACCAGACCAATGTGTAAATAAACAATTCGACACTGAATGATTCTGCTTGACAGTAACACATGAGAGAACATTTCAACTTTAAATTCACACCGAAACGCGCTTCTTCCCTTAAAAAGCGTTAACCGATTTGTACAATTAGCGAAGGTGGATTTTTGAATCCGCACCTTTGGTCGAGTAATTTGATTCGATTAGACACACGTGTAGAATGCAAAGTGACAAATTTGAGTTTGTCCATGGCTCGAGGCATTGTCATTATCAACGGATACGCAAAGTGAAAAATTGAAAGCTCTGATCTACGATGTTGAGTAAAAAAACACTGGTGTAAACAAACGAACCTGAACAAAATGAAACGTACAGACAGAATGAAAAGTAAATGAGAGGTACAGGTGAAATAGTGACGTGGTAGCAAACTGATCACAAGCGACCTACGGAAGCTGCTCGAATAAAGTGTGGGATAAAGGAGGTTTAGGCGAAGTACCTGAACCTGGGCAACGATTTCCGAGTCGGACGAGACTTTCGCCTCGCTACCTTGGCTTCCTGCTCCAGCTTGACTCTTGCCACGACGAATTCCGCGATGGATCGTCCATTTCTAGAACGTCCCACATTCACGATCACATAAACAAGTAACCTTTCTTCCCACATCCCTACCCCATTATGTTTTGAGTTCTCCAACATTGTTCAATTTCACTTAACAGAGTTCAATTTACATTTGATCAATAATAATCATTACTTTTCGAATTTAGATCAAAGTTATTCAATCATTTAGTTCAAAGAAGTATCAAGTGGAACTCATTTTTGTTCAAGTTCTATCAATTTTAGAATTGAAAACAACAGAATTGTAATTTGAATATGCATATAAACAATGATTGCTCGTAATATAGAGTACTTTTGAAACTCGTTGGATAGTAAAGAAAAATGCGTTCAATCATTTCGTTGTTGCAACATGTTGTATCAAAAGTAAGAAAATTGTGCACGATAAATAAGAACGGTAACAGAAACAGAAGAACATAGCAACTCGAAAAAGACTTAACTGACAGAAAATAAACACAATGTAGGGATTAACCCTTCAATTATGATTACAGAATTCATACTTTTGGATCATTAACTTCTTCGTAATGATTAACTGAATAGCCTGATTTATAAAAAAATCGCCGTGTGGATACATTTGAAATGCATGCACTTGTTTGCATTATTAGAGCAATGCAAAAAAGTGAAATTAATTCAAATAAACAAAAATGAGTATCGTACAACTCTATTTGCATGCAGCGGTGCGACTCATGATATTAGAAATAGTATTAAAGTCCTTTGCATCTTACTTTTTCTTCGTTTTCGCTGTCGGTGTTGGACCCCATTTCACTGCCATTTTCGCTTCCGTTTTCACCTTCTTTGCCACTGCTTGACAATTTCTTAGCTTGTCGGTCCATCAACGAACTCCTAGTTCGTGTTTTTTTCCAACTGTAATAATATTTGACCAAGCTGGCAATGGATTTATCCGGAAGCTGTAATGATGAATGAAACGCTTTACTAACAGTGCAGATGTGCAAGTCATATTTTTCATTCCAGGTTGATCACAAACAAATCAGTGACTAATTTTGCATTCAGTTTTTCGAGAACGTTTGCATTTCAACTTTCATTCAGAACTGAAGATTTTCTCCAATCAAGTTTATGTCATTTCAATCACATTTATCTGGTGCAAAAACAAAATTTAATTTCTCTCTATTAACTGTTTTTTTTTTTTTCATTGGTGTTATCAAATTCCAGACAGAAGCTTCAATTCTGAAGAAAGTAACGTGGGTTCATAATTACCATTTGGCGTATTCTGTGGAAACTTTTTCCGTGAAACTGGAAAGCCTGCTCGAATAGGACTTTGTCCTCCACGGTCCATTCGTCAGGATATGGGGTAAAATTTGCCAAATCCAAGATTGCTCGTTCCAAGTTATGTTTATGCCAAAACAACATTCCCAGTGCCTGTTCCCCGTTGTAACCATATTTTTCCTTAGCTAAAATGATGTATTCGTCCACTGCAACATTTGAAAATGAAATCGTTATTTAACGAATGCGAAACAAATAAATGAATCTAACGCAAACAACAAATAAAACTTACATTTCTGATCTGGTATATCTGTCGTTGGAGACCAAACCAACAATGCTCTGTCAGGACATTGTTCTAATCGGCGATCTGAAAAGCAAACATTTGATATTAAAAATAACATTTGCAACATTTTTGATTACAAATTATGTTTTAATCGTTTTGAAAAATCGAGATCAATTTACCTTGTAAAGGTATAAATTCTGGAACTATTACTTGATAATCTCTCCCAACTCGAATTTTTTCAGCAGGAACTGTAATTGATTGTAACAATACAATTAGTCAATTGTAAAATGAAACTAATTAAGAATGTGTATAAAAATGAAATAGTTGTAACTTTGTTATTTAATTTTTACCTTCGTTGTCGCTGTCTTGATCATTATTTTCAGAGTTTTTTCTACTTCTAGTACACATAATTCTAGTTCGTACCATTTTGATGATTACCGTTCAAAAGTCAAACGTAAAATGAAAACTAATCGGTTCTGACCAGCCATTTCATATGGTCGGTCACCTTATTTTAAGTAAACCATTCAAAGAAAAGGATAGACAACATATAATGAATCCTTTTATATTAGGATTATATATTTATAGGCTCTATATAAATTTTTAGCAGCAAACAATATATCGAAACTAACTGTAATCCCATGAAAAGTCATTGTAAC
>JABFQD010001314.1:0-18849 GCA_022817045.1 Psix sp. ZL-2020 | reverse complement strand
AGTATACGTTAAGTGGTTAGGCTTCAACTACGAATCTAATTCTTGGATAAATAAAACAGACCTAGTAAAATAAACTTTGAAATGAAAAAATGAGTAAATATTGATGAATGTAATTTCACATCTATGTTTTGGTAGTAAGAAAAGAAGAAGAATAAAATAAGTACAATATTATTATGATTTTATTGAATTCATATGTTTACATTTTGTTTTTAAAATGAAATATTATCTCTAAGACGATATAAATTGTCGAAGTGGTTTACTAAATATGCATCCGCTACGATACCTAATCTAAATAATTTTATCATCATAGGTATTGTACAAATGATTTGCTTAATTTAATAAGTTGAAAATGGAACCTTACTCCAGTCGCGATCGACGTAATCGCGTATATGGTAAAAAAAATATCATCGTATTGGTTAAACTGGTTATCATCATCATCATCATCATCCTCTGAATCCAAGGAGTCGAGAAATTCGTTTGCTAATTTAAGGTGGATTGTTTTATCCATACGATACCTTTAATTTCGAAATTCAGCGACAGCTAGAATTGCATGAATATTTATCAACGAATACAATTCTGTAGGTTCGTCATTAAGGTATATTTTTACTCTGAAAACGAATGTATCGTTCGGATGTATGAACCGCGTATCAAAGTACATCCTTAACGATGTTTTATTGCTAAATAAAGATTTAATGGCCAACGATTGATTCGACGGTATCAAGGGTACATCTCTCTTAATGAACAACTTATGAAATTTTTTTTGTCGTCGATTTTCTACTGACCAGTTGCTCGAGTTGGAACAATATTGGTGAAATATTTCATACAATTTGGCACCCAACATTCTTTTCAAATGAATCGGTATAACAAAAAATAACAAATCATCGTCGATCGCTGTTGGATTAATTTTACTTAAATCTAACTCAAGTACTTGTCTATAATGCTCGTGTAAATGTATAAAAACATCATATTCATAATTTTCTGTCAAATCGAGACAGTTTTCGCAATACGCATAATCGTTCTCATCGTAGTCATGACCGTAGTATTTCTCGAACGGTAAAACTTTGATGGGATCACCAAAGTACCATAACTTAAATTTATCCTAAAAAACAGAAAAAAAAGTATGAAAGAAGAAATAACAATTACGTCAAAATTTCAACATATCCATATGGTCTTGTTCCGTGTAGGTTATGTTTTCGTCGTTTTGTTAATACAGGTTTGCATGTCTTTTTTTCCTTACATGTAAGAACGTGATGAAATAACGTTCGTCTTATTACATCACGTTCTACACATATTTCGTTAATATCTTCATTTTTTGCGAATCTTACGATCGATTCGTAATTGATGATTTTATTAACATCATAATTTAATTGGATTCCTTTGACTTTAACGATTTCGACGTATTCATTGTTTGATTTTTTTACAATGAAACCGTAAAATTTTGGTCCGTTGGTTGCGAACGAAGTTATGTACGCACCGCTACCGTAACATGCGAGTTCGTCGGTCAAATCACCTAAAAAATTACCCGTTGGTGGTTCGTACGTGTTCGTGCTATCATTTTCACGGCTAACGTATATCACCGAATCCGTGTCGTAATATAATGCCCGATCGTCCAATTTTTCCAAAAAAGAGTATAATTTTAATCGCGCTTGAGCTGTCGTGTACGCTGCTATGAGAACGTTCACATTATACGATAGCACTATGCACTCTTTCAAGTGCCTGTACGTAAGGTACAAAACAAAATCATTGACCTGTAAAATTGATTCCACCTCTATTTTTGGATCTTTCAAATATTTTAATAATTCCTCACGTTGTTTGATGATTACGATTTTCGATAAGTCATCTCGTTGACCGAATTAAATGAGTTCAAACAAAGTTTGGCAACCGAACGCAAACCGCAGTTGTTACATATTTTATCTTTATTCAATTTGACACTTTCAACGGACAAATATTCAGTTATATATTCGTCTTTTTCGCGATTGGTTTTGAAATCCTCGGGCCAACCGGACGATTCTTGTTTGATCTTTAAAAATTTATCAATGTAAGTCGCGAACAAACTATCATTACCGTCAATTTTATCGTATTGCACCACTTTAAATTGCCAAATTTCACTCACTTTCAAAATTTTGTAACCCTTTTCGATGGCTTTTTTCAATTCGTCAACAACCCATGTACCCCGAAACGATTTGCTATCATGAAAACGTTTTCGTTTTCATGATAGCAATCAGTCTGGCACATTTCTTCGGTACATGAACGGCACAAAGAAAACAACAATTTATCATGCATCCGTATCGGCAACACGGGATAGAACAGATTTCTCGCCGGTAAAACGGAACACGCCACTATACCCTCCACCAAGCTCAAGTCATTATTTTCACCGACCAACTCTTTACAATCGTAAAGAGTAATAATAAACTTTTGTATGACCAACTGGAAATTTTCCGTACTTACATACCCACGGATACAAACTGCACACATCGACGTATTTTATTTTTTCATATTCATTTGTTTCGTAGAACGTGCAAGTGTATCCCGTTCGCCCACCGAAAAAAACATCTCGCAGATTGATCGTATGCAGAGCCAATTGATTCGCATTCAAGATTTCTAAATCATCTGTGGTTAAGTTTTCATCGAAATCGCACTCCCACGTTGCTATCAACGAATAACCTGCGTTTCTAATTTTATCAGAAATAATTTCAGTGTGTTCGTATCTCAAAGCCAAGGTATCAGTGGAACCAACAATGACGTTATCCCTATCGTACGGGAAACATTTAGGACAACCGTGCCAATAACAACCGTGAAATTGGTAAACCGTCTTCATTGCGTCATGATAACCGTCAACGCGAAATCCAGCCCCAATTTTGATCTCGCGACCACGTAACGAGTGTTGAATTTTTATTCCGTTTTTTATCTCGCACAAAAAAAGCCATTTAAGTGCCTTATGTGACTGCGTGTCGGCCAATCTGTAACCACCGTTCGGTATAATGCCAATTGTTTCGGGTTTCAAATATTTTTTTCTATATACTTTATTACAAGCTGACGCAATTGTGCAAGCTTCGTTAAACGGACAAACGTCGCCACACTCAATAAATAACTTCCTAAAATTCAAACAGGCCTGTCTCAGAATCGTAACATCCATTTTACAGTACGATAAAATTTCCTTCTTAAAATCAAATACGTAATTATTTTCCCGTAAATCATTGTACCAAGACAAAAAATTATCACGTTCTTGATTGCTCATTGCGTTAGGTGTATAATAATGTTTGTCCGGTAAGGGCCCGATATAATTAGCGTTTTTGGATGTATTAAACAAATGCGGAAAATAACCCTTACAGTCTCGCAAACCGAAAGCTTTCGGTAGCTTACTCAAAGGCATATGAAAATAGTTCAAACTATCGATAAATAATGTTTTCTTGCACGTCATTCGCATCACAGTTGTACCATTTAAAATTATTTTCGGTACAAAAATTGTATTTTCAATTATGTATTTCAGTACGAATTGACAATCGTAACCCTTCGAATTATGAGCGATGGATATTATTTTATGGAATTTCGTATTAGGCCGTACGACATATTCGACAAACTGCTTTACAGGATCATTTGTAACAACTTGCTCCCGCATACCACAATTATGGCAATTTTTATTTAAATCGTTCTCGTTTATACATACGTTACACACTTGTTGTAGAACGCATAAATTGGGTTCATGAATTAGAGATCGTTTTAAATCATTGAATCGTTGTTCTTGCCGCGATTCGAAATCATTAAAAATGAATAACACGTTATCGTTGGACCTTACGTTTGTCTTTAATGGTGACATATAACAAAAATGATTTATTTCTTTACATTCATTGCAAATTCTACAGAATATGATACCACACTCGTGTTTGGTCTTTTCATCTATTCTTTTAAGACATTTACCGCATAATTTTACCGCACTGCATACACTGGTGTACTTTTTGGTGGAAATTTTGTACGAATTATTTCTCTTGTGATGTTCGAAACAAGCGTCATTAGAAAAGTACCTATTACACATGGTACAGAAAATTCTGGAAGAACTTTTTTCACAAGAGGGGGTTTTAAGGCATTTGTTGCATTCATATAAACATTTGTGATTTTTTCTGTAACCCGAGTTACACTTCAAGCAAAAATTTCGTGCCACAATTGCCGCTGTCAGATTTATTATTGGCTCAAAATTACTTCTATAATCGTAATAAATTATGTTAAATTTATGCAAAATGCTACCGTATTTATTCAAAGTTTTCGTTTCTCCGTTGTATATCGGTACCAGTTTACGATTAAAATTTTTAGCATCATAAATTATTATAGCATAACCTAATGTTGACAGGTATTCTTGGAAACGTTTGACTTGATCGATACCACAGCCGTTGGTCAACTCTCGCAACACGCATCAATTCCTTAGCGCATAATTTTTGCAACTTTGATGCACTGTTTCTAATTTTGCTCCACGTTACGTGTAGTTTACCGTTACGAATTTGACCAGGATCCGCGTACGCTTTTGCTACGACGAAAGAGCGAGGTAAACACAAATTATCTTTATTGACAATCGTTATGATCGATCTTTTACGCGTGTTATCGAGAGTAAATTGCAAACTGCCACCCTTACCACCTTTTACATCTTTAACAATATTTAAGTTAATTTAAATTTTTCATTTGTATCAAAATTGGTATTGCTCTGCACGGCACTGCTCAACATTGAAATCAAATCGGTCAAGTTGAAATCTTTGATATTTACGAATCTTTTCTAAACACCTCCCTGCGAGAATGACTCCGAATTACATGTTACACCGATGTAGTCACTACCGTCAGTTTCCTTTGTGACGTATTTAAAAACATCACCCATGCACGTCTCGAACCAATCGTTTAAATTCACCGTTTCACTCGGTTTTTTAAAACTAATTACAATCTCCTCACCGCGAATCTTAAACCTTTTATAATATTTTCTATGACGCGACACAATATAAAGACAAAACGATGAATTTGCCTCTGGATCCGGTTGAAGTTCCGTTAATGTATCTGTATTCAAGTCTGAAATACCGGTACCCTTTCGTGATGTTCCGGGTACCGCATCGTTTGTCAAATCGTTGCTCTCGTTCACTGCGTACGAAAAATGTTCACTCATATATGATATTTATAATAACATCAATAATAATTATAATTATTATTGGAAAAAAATTGAAAATTACCATGAAATTGGGAAACATCCATAGTAGCCATCTCATTGTCAATCGCTTCGTCCTCGTTGTCGTCGTCGTCGTCATTGTCATCGTCGCTATCGCTATCGAGCAATCTCAGCATAGCTAACAAAAAGTAATAATTCTAATTAAGTGGAAACAATTTTTACGATGGCACAAAAAAATAAACAAATTAAAATATTATGAATTAAAATACATAAAAAAACTTACCCTTAGCATTCGCATACTCCTCTGAAATCTCTTGACACTGCGGTTGCTGCAACGCTAACCTTTCGTTCAAAATATCACACGCGATCGAAACAAGCCGTAAAATGTCTTTAAAACACTCGTCGTTGTACGCCTCAACGATTTCTCGCGTACTTAAACTGCGTAAAATATACACCAATTCGCTGGTCAAACATTCTACACTTTTGTCTCGTAATTTTTGACGATATTCGAAATTGTGCGTTCTTCGTAAATTCGCGTTATTTGGAATGATTTTACGTGACAATTTAGCGATAAAACTTAGCACAATTTGCGATTGCATGTTCGAATCTTTTTTTTTTTACCGCGAAACTTATGTCACGAAAGAATCGTGTCTGATGATCGACTGAATGGTCGAAATGTAAATCGTGATACAATAAGAATCATCCTAATGAGTTACAAAACATTTTCATTCACAAATATTATCTATCGAAGAAATTTCCGGTGAATTGATTCTTTATCAATCAGGAAATTTAATATTATAACACTTGCATCGCTATTGGCGATCATTTCTTATCGAAGGCGTCTTTTTCACAATGTGAACGAACTTCGAGACATCTGAATGTCTTTGTCCTATCAATATGATAAAAAATTATTTCCCTTCTTATAATCGAAATACGTGAAATATGATCTAACGTTCGTATCTCTCGTTAGCAACAGACATTGACCAAAATTTGACTATAAATTGAACGACCGTTCGTGTAACGCACATCAGTCGATCGAAAACAAACGAACAGTCGTTTGTGATTACATGAAAAAAATAACGTTCGTTACGAGTTGTAGTGTTGATATTATTTGTCGAAATGACTACAGTCAAAACCCAAGAAACTGTAAGTACAAAAAATTGTATGATAATAATGTCGTTTTTATGTTACATTGAACATACCTAAACTAATGTGTGTTGTGTGATTTTTGAATTATAGAATAGTTTCATCGATTTTGAGATAATTAATAGAAAAGTCTCAAAATTTCCACCTCAGTTGAAATTAGATGAACTCGAACAAAATAAACCGTACACGTTAACGTGTATAAAAAAAGTACAAACACGATTTGGAACCCGAATTGTTGTTCATTTGCTAGTCAAAAACGAAGAATTTGGCGTGTTTTTACCATCGCGAACGCTTGAACCGTTCAAAGAGGACCAAACGTTGCTCGCAAAACTGCAATCGCTTGTTAGAGAAAAAAAATTATACATGTTGAATCTCTGCGAAAATTTGTACAACAACGTCGAGTTTAACATAACACACTAACTATTATATTAATTAATATTATATATTATTCATTATAATTATATTAACATTGATTACTATGTATATTTCATTTATAATAATATTTTCATTATAATGTTTATATATTTTTGTCATGCACTTTCATCTTTATTAAAAGTTATAGATACATTGAACGAAATTGTACTTATTTATTCCCATACACCTTTATTTTATCATATGCTGTGTTTGGTTCATTGACCTAGTTTTCACAAACGATAACGAATGAAATCGGTATGTGTAAAATGACTCCATAACGAGATAGCAGACGCGTCGTTACAATTGCATCGGTCGATCGAAAGAACGAATATTACGATCTATCGATATTAAGTATATAAGATTAATAACACTTGGAAAAAAGCAATTGAAAACTATGTATACCATAATTATTATAAATTAATAGTCTATGTTACTTATTAGATACCAATATCGCCATATTCTTCTTCAAATTCATCTACGTATTTTCATATAAAATGTCTAGAAAACATTTATAATAATAATAATCCAAATCTGAAACGAAACATCTTTTCATTCGGTACGGTAAAAGACGCTAGTACGGTATCGGTGTGTGAGAAACAACGCACGAAGCGAAACACCGATAGCTCCCGAGCGTCACCGAAAAATCTCGACCGTGCATCCCACCCAACCGTCCCCACTCCTTACCGCATCAACTCCTCCACCGAAATCGCGGACCCGAAACTTACCGCCGCACCAAGCCCACCCACCTCCGCCAAATCCCGGACCCGAGGTCCAACCGCGATCTTACATCTCAATAAAGGTCCACAATTCCCGAACTTACAAATAATTTACCACATCGCGACTCAAGCGATCGCAGTATCGACAGGTGTGTGACGTCATTTGTTTTGACTGTCCATACCTGTCCAATTACTACTATCGACGTTGGTAATAATAAATTTCATATTGGAGATCGTGAAATAACAATCCCAACTGGAAGCTGTGAGGTTACGGATATAGAATTATTTTTGAAACATATCCATAACATATCGATTAAAATCACCCCAAACAATAGTACACTGCAGTGTACAATATTGTGTCACAAAGAAATAAATTTTAAATATGCCGATTCGATTGGCCATCTTCTTGTTTTCACTCCACGCATATTAAAAGCAAATATTCGACATGAGTCGGATTTACCAGTATCTATTTTTAAAATCAATTCAATAAGAGTTGAATGTAATATCACAACAAATGCGTATATCAATAGTCAAAAAGTTCGTACTATTCATGAATTTTTTCCATTGGTTCCACCTGGATGGTTAATGCCTCACATTGTACTTCGTGCGAGCGTTACCTCTGCGTGGATTTAAGTGTTTTTGTGTATTTAAAGCGTAAAGTGTGTTTATTTGGTGTGAAAAAGGTGTGGAAGAGTGGTGGAAAGCGGGTGATTGAAGGCGAGGATAGCGGAGAGGAGCAAGAGACGTGAGGGAGGAACGGCGTGCGGCACGAGTTTAAGGTTAGGATTGTTGACGTCAGCGGACGAAAAAAGGCGGTAATTCGTAAGTACCTAAAATAAACCGAAGTTGTGAAGGGAATTTAATCATGTCAGGACGAGAAGCAGGGAGCAGCGGAACGGCAGCTTCGGCGAGAAGCAAGGGGGATACGGGGCAAAAGAAATTAGAATTTGAGCAAAAGAGAGGTGTAACATTTGCGAAGGGAACAAAGGGTGATGTGTACGAGGAGAGAATCAGGGCACTGGAAGAGGAAGTAAAGGAACTGAAAGCGACTTTGGAGAAAGAAAAAAGGGAAAGACTGAAGGAAAGGACAGAAGGAATAAAGAAAAAAGAAAAATGGTAGGAAAGAATAAGAAGGATGGAAGATGCGATAAATGAATTGATCGAGGGGAAAGACAGATCAGATGGGATCAGTGTGGTAAGCGGGAGCTCGAAAGGGATGGCAGGAGGGGGGAAAGCACACCAAGAGTGTCAACTTAGTCAGTATGTAGTGTGTTCAGCGAGAGAGACGCACATAAATTGAAAAGAATGATGGAAAATAAAGAGAAAGAGGAAAGAAAAAATAATTTAATTTTAAGGGGATGGGGAAAAAGCAGATTGAGGAGTGGATAAGGAAGGAACTGAATGTGGAATGTAGAATTATGGAAGTGAGTATAAGCAGAAGGGTGGTTATTTTGAGGTTTGAATCAGGAGAGGAAAAGTAAAGGTGTTGGCAAGGAAAAGCGTATTGAGAGAAGGGAATTTTTACCTGGATCATGACATGACGTTCGAGGAAAGGAGAACACAGGCAGAGTTGGTAAGGTAGACAAAAGGGCAGAGAGAAAAAGGAGTAGAAATTAAAATGGGGGGGGGGGGTGAAAAATATGGGTGAATAGGGCAGGGAAATTCTGGGAGGAAGTGCTGAAAAAAGACGAGATTAGAGAGACAGGGAAAAAAGAAAAGGGAAAAAGAGAGGAATGGAGAAGGGAAAAGGGAAATAAGAAACAAAAGGAAAGGGCAGGAACAAGAGAGGAGGATTTCTAGAAGCCAAGGAATGGGAAAAAGGAACAGGGCAGAAGAAGGGGAATAATGTCAAGGGGAACAGAAAATTACTTTTTTGGAATGTAACGGGGGTATGGGGAAAGTATAGAGAATTTTAGGAGTATATAGAGAAATTTGAGTTTGTTAGCTTGGTAGAAACGTGGGTGATGGAGAAAAACTGGAAAAGGCTAAAGGAAAAACTATCACTTAACTTTATATAGGAATTTAGGACAACAACAACAAAAAAAAGAGGAGGGCGTGTAGGGGAAATATAGTAGGGATCAGAAAGAATTGGAAAGAACCAAGAAGTAAAGCGATAGACAGAATTGGCAAGAATAGAACAAATTCAATAATTAAACGTAAGAGGGTAATGTATAACATATGGTCAATTTACAATTCAGGGAATATGAGGGAGATAATAAAGGAGTTAGACGGGGAAATAGAAATGGAGGAAGAAGAGCATTTGATATTAAGAGGGGGGGGCTTTAATACAAGGATAGGGGAGCTAAGAAGAAGAATCGGTATAGGAGAGGGGGGGAGATAAGACAGGTCAAGTAGGGATAAAAAAGTGAGCAAAGAAGGAAAAGAGCTCGTCAGAGTGATAGAAAAGAGGGATGGGTAATATTAAACGGAATTACAAAAGGGGACTGGAGTGGGGAGTACACGTATATCGGTGCGAGAGGGAATACGGTAATTGATTATGTAATAATGAACGAAATATGTTATGCATTTGTAAAAAGCTTTAGAATAGGGTACATGCTGGACTCGGATCACGCACTCTTGGAAGTAGAGATCGACGAGAGTAAGGAAGAAGAAGAAGGAGAAGATGAGGAAAGGGGTGTAGGAAAGAAGATCTACGACTGTTCAGAAGAAGCGAAATTAGAATACAGAGAGAAAACGGAGAATCCACAGTGGAACCCGGGGAAGGTAGACGATGTCAGTCTGAGGAGAGACAGATGGCAGTGCTTAAAGGCTAGAGTGAAGGAAGCTATGGTGAAAAAGCAGGTGCAAGTGAGAAGATGGAAACTGGGATCGAGGAGATGGTGGGACAAAGTGTGTACATGGGAGAAGAGGAGAACAAAGAGAATGTTGGCAAAGTTGAGAAGAGGAAGCATTACAAGGGAGCAATTCATAGAGGATAAAAGGAAAATGAAATGAATATTTAAAGAAAAGGAGAGGATAAAGAAGGAGGAAGAAACGGCAGAACTGAGAAGCCTGAAGAGAGGACAAGTGAGGCAATTTTTTGAACAGGAGAAGAAAAAAAAAGGGACAATGGGTAAAACGGCATCACGAACGAAGCGTGGAATGCGCAGTTCACGACACTACTGGAGGGCGCAGACCACAAAAAGACGGAGAAAGAAAGGAACATAAATATTGTAGATGAAGAGGGGGAACTGACGGAAGAAGAAATTCTGAAAGCGCTGAGGAAATTGAAGAAGAAGAAGGCGGCCGAAACAGACGGTATACCGAATGAGGCATGCATGTATCGAGGTGAGGCAGTGAGAAGGGAGTTGGTGGAATTGATGAAGGAGTTATGGAGAGGGAAAGGAATACAGGATGAATGGAGGGAAAGCGTCATAGTAACGCTATTCAAGAAAGGAGAGAGTAACGTGCCAGGAAATTACAGGAGGATATCGCTCTTAAACACAGCTTATACGATTTATACAGAGGTTCTAAGAGCGAGGTTTTTTGAGTGAAACGAAGGTAATAGTAAATGTAAATATAAATGAAAATTTAAAAATGCGATAATGTAAATGTAGAGGTAAATATTAAAATGTAAAGGTAAATAGTACAATGTAATTGCAACATAAAGGTAATTGTAAATGTAGTTGTAAATAGGTAGTATTTGTAAGGCAAGGGTGCAGTGATGGTTGTATATACGAAAGTAATGAGAGAAATTGTAAGTGAAACTGGAAGCAAAAACAGAATCAAAAAGTAACTTAATGTAGCGAAGTGTATGGGGGATGTGTGTGGAATAAATAGCCAAGTCCATTTCTGGGTATAATGTTAATACTAAAATTAATAAATATTATTATTATAATACGCAAAATAAATAAAGCTCTCAAGAAGGTCATTTCGCAAATAAATAAAAATGAAGCCAAAGTAATTAAATCGACACGATTTATTCACAAATTTAAAAATATAACTATATAAATCGACGCGATTTTCCATGGGTCGCCAACAATTAATATTATAATCATTAATATAATATTAAATGAATATTTTAATTTCTTATATAATACTTTTTTCAATTGTTATATTTGATGAAAATTTCTTTCATTTTTTCAGATTTTACCCATTTACCCATTTTTCGTTAAGCTTAATAATTATTTTATAAAACAATGAAACAATTCATTTCAGAAAGTCCTTGACCAACTGAAAAACTGGTGTCGCGTTCTCTTCGGGTAATTCTTGAGCAGCGTTGGCCATTTTTTTACTAGGGAAAGTAACTCAATATTTACAGCACGGATTACTAAAAAATTCGTCAACATAAGATATATATATAAAACAATAATTTGTCATATTTTTCAATTGGACATTAGATGAAAAATATATGAATTTAGTGTTTATATGCTATAGTGGCAGTTCTATTTAAGACTATGAGACTATTCTCCAAATGTATAAATTTTGTAATAAATTTTGAAGTTTTGATTTCATACTGTAGATTTTGCTGAGTAACCTCTAACAATCATATTGTTAGAACAAAAATGTTTTAATATCAATTTTTTTGCATATGATTTATGCTCATTGTCCAGTAGCTGAAAACCAATTAAACTGTTAAAAACTAAATTGTAAAATGGATATGAACCCAATTAAAAAGCAAACACATTAATCGTGAGAAATAACGACCAATAAGAAGCAAATTTTCTTAGTTTGATTATTCCTAAAAACTCGCTTGATATTGGTTGCTATTTGCTCCAATTTAATATATTTCATATGTTTGTTTTTGTGAAAACCAGAAACGGAAATTCGTATATCGATATATTCAAGGCCTTTAAGGGTGATTGTGACTTGAGAGCAATAGTTGACAACATGACAAAAATGCACAAGGACACAGTCGGCATCTTAGTCTTAGTTATAAACAAGAATGCTCACGAAAACATCGACAAAATGCAGTCTGTCTTGGAACAGAAGCTGACTAACGAAGCGGTGGTTATCAGTCGGATGGATACGATAGCTATCGAGTTGGAAGATCTTGATGAGCTTTCGACAGCGGAAGACGTGTGTGAAGCACTCCGGTCTCAGGAAGCTACTGCTAGCAAAGTTGATGCTAGCGCAGTGAAATGTATCCGCCGAGCTTACAGAGGAACGAAAACAGCTGTACTCGTGCTACCTGCCGAGCTAGGCAAAGAAGTCCTGGAGAGAGGCAAGCTGAAAGTTGGCTAGGTAATAAACAGGGTAAGGAAGAAATACACTCCAACAAGATGCTTCAAATGTCTTGGTTTCGGGCACTTAACAAGATCCTGCAGTGCTTCTTACCGCTCGAAGCAGTGCTTTAATGCCACAACCCACATCGCAAAAACCTGAAAAGCTACCGATAAGGTATACCTGCTCTGCTGCCAAAACCCACTGGACCAGCAACTACTTATGTCTCAAATCAGCGTGCCATCAAAGAAGCGATTCAAAAACGTGGATGAAGTTCCTCCAGCTGAATCTCAACCATTGCGTGGCTGCACAGGACCATTATAGCAGAACCTGAAGGAGAGTAAAGTTGATATTGTCATTATCAGTGAACAATATCATGATATCAGCTCGAGATCTTGGGTATCAGACAGGTCTGACAAGGCAGCTATCTTAACGAGAAATTGCATCTTTGTTCAGGGAAAACAACCGGTCAAACGAGAGGGATTCGTATGGATCAAGGTGGATGATATAGACATCTGTAATATGTATGCTCCATCAAGCATGAAGTACCATAGTTACGAGAAGATGCTGGATGAAATCGTCGAACAATTTGGCAACAGACGCCCAGTCATTGTTACGGGAGACTTTAACGCATGGGCCACCGACTGGGGCAGTAGCGTGACCAATCAGAGAGGTGGGAGCCTTCTTGAAGCCCTCTTTCTACTTGAAATGGTCTTACTCAACACCGGCGTTACTTCAACGTTTTCTAGAAATGGCAACTATTCCATCATTGATGTCACGTTTGCCAGTGGCAGCCTGACTTCCTACATCACAAGGTGGGAAGTTGGAGACCTTTACACAAACAGTGATCACCAGGCAATCCTGATTGAGGTGAAGACTTCTAGGAAGCCAAGGAAACCTACTAATTGGACAGTTGGGGTTGGAATCCATGGTCAAAGAGATGTTTGACTTCACGATCCAATCCTGTTTTGAGCCCACGGATTCAGCCAGTGAAGACGCGTCTCACCTGATGAACATGATCGCAAGAGCTTGTGACGCATCCATGATGAGACGAAATTACCACTATCGTCAACAACCTGTTGATTGATAGAATGAGGAAATAGCAGCTCTTTACATAGCGCTTCCTGACACAACGTACACTCAAACTTTGCGAAACTGCGAGGAAGGTATATTGCATCAATAAAACTACTGAACAAAACCATCAAGGCTAGCAAGCGCTGAGAGTGGAAAAAGCTTTGCCGAGAAGTAGACCAAGATCCCTGGATTCGACCTTATAGAACGATAATAGCTAGGCTGAAGGGCCAGAGTTCAAGTTCACCGTTATGTCCAGAACTTTTAAATAAGGTAGCCCTGTTCCCGCGTCAACCGGAAACTTTACCTCTACTGAACATATCTCAAGAGTCACAACAGGTACCATCAATTACAGGAAAAGAATTGATGAAAACCGTTAGAACTATTGGAGATGCAAAGGCCCCTGGACCAGACGGCATTCCAAATGTTGCTTTTAAGGTTGCTATCAAGCTGAGACCCGACATCTTTCTCAGGGTATACAATGCTCGTCTTAGAGAAAACACGTTTCCAACCTGCTGGAAACAACAGTATCTTGTTCTCCTACTTAAAGGAGACAAGCCCCCGAATGAATCGTCATTTTACCGACCAATCTGCCTTCTAGATACTGCCGGTAAAGTACTCGAGAGAATAATCTCCAACAGACTCGAGCAATTTAGCGAGGGAAGTTGAAGTCTCTCTGGGAACCAGTTCGGCTTCCGCAGAGCCAGATCCATGGTTAATGCTGTTAACAAGGTCGTTGGTATTGCCCGAAAGGCAATAGCAGGTAACACTATGCTCACATAGAGCTCACACATCACATTAGACGTTAAAAATGCGTTCAACTCCGCCCACTGGAATGGATTACGAAAGATGGAGGTGCCACTCTATCTCAGGAATATTATCAACAGCTATTTCTCGCAACAGTTCCTAATCTATGGTTCAGAAGCAGAAACACATGGGAGCCGTGGTCATTTTTAATTTCAGCGAGGTTTTGAATACAAATTTGATCTTTGTCGATCTTCACGTCGACCTTGGATTGTGAAGTCTTTGCTGGAAAGGATGGGATTTGGATAACGAGATTCTTGTTAAATTTGAAGTGGCCTTGAAAAAGGCCGATTGGTTTAGTAAGTTGGTGGCAGCCGGGTCCGAGAGCCAAAGAGTCGTTGCAGTGCCGGTCTTGGTTGCCTTGATTGGAGTTTGTCACTGAGCGTGTCGCCTTGAATCACTCTTCGAACTACGGATGTAGACTTGTTGATAATGAGTTAGGGCGGACCATGGAGAGACTCCACGGTCATTTTTGCATGTTCGCATCCCGAGGCAATCAGAGTCACGTCCCGCTATTCGCATCACAACACACTAATTGATGCTGTTGACCATCTCGCGGGCACGGACCATGAAGAGAGTCTCTTTGATTTTTTCTCAATGGAACGGATTATTTTTTGATTTTGATTGTATCGCGAGTATGTGCTATGGAGAGATGCCTGTTACGCAGTAATAATATCCGTGTCATTGTGATATCACCTCCCAACGCTTGCTCAGAAACTTGGGTATCCAGATTGATGCCAGGCTACAATTCGACGACAACCTTCGAATCACTAGCAAAAAAGCATCGCGGATGACCAACGCACTGTCGAGTATCATGCCAAATACTGGTGGGCCGAGACAAAGTCGCAGACATCTTCTGATTTCAGTTATCAGCTTTGTTCTACTATACACCGCTCCGATTCTTCCACCGAAAAATCGCTTTACGCGTTGCATGTGCTTATCGCACAGTTTCAACAGAAGCCATCTGTGGTGTAGCGGGTATGATTCCGACAGATCTGATAGCGGATGAGAAGAGGAGAACCTACTAACTGGTTTATGCTCCTGACGGCAATACAGCGTCTTCGGAGATATCGAGACGATCGATAAATAGCAACAACGATGGAACTCTTCGAGCGATAGTCGATGGGTCCATCACTTGATTCCAAACATTGAGACTTGGATATCGAGGAAGCATGAGGAGTTAGATTTCTACCTGACCCAGCTGCTCACTCGGTATGGCTGTTTCCAAGCTTACCTGGTAAGGTATGTCCGAGGTTCGGACTGAAAACCACTGCGATATGCCCCAACTGCAATGAGGATGAAATAGCAGAACACATCTTCTTCCGATGCTCTCGCTTCATCTCTTTGGTTTTAACCAAAGACAACTGGGAGGCAACGGCGAACATCACCGCTCATGTGATCAAAGTCCTTCAGACTGAGGACAAACTGAGACGGAGGCGTCCATAATGTAATGTAGATAATTAATATCTAGTCCATCCTACACGAAGTAACCTACAACCACTGAGGGTCAGAAGTATCTATGCAGCAGAGGAGTAACATGAAGACTAAAGCTTGAAATTGAGGCTAAATTGAGGCAATGACTCGAGCTTCATGCCGGTGAGTTGTAAGGTGCTATTGAGACACCATCTGGGTACCAGTATCGACTTTTTTGAGGGACTTGACCCAGGAAAGGAGGCAACAGCGAGGAGAACCAACAACTGAGTTTCGGACACGAGTCGCGGGTCTGCCATTTTATAGGAGTTTATCGGATAAGTTAAATGAATTTCTCTTTACCTTTTTAAGGCCGCAACTCACATTGATTGTGAGTTCTCGTAAATGTTTAATTTATTGATTAGATTAGAAATACTTTAATTAAATGCTATATTAGTTAATCCAACTTTTCTTAAGAAAAATAAAATTTAAGTTAGAGTGTAGTGTTGACAAGTTTATGTGAGTATGTGTGATCTGAATGATGTATAATTGTGTAGATGAATTATTAATTTAAATATTTATTAGATGCTCGGAGGATAGTTGGAATTAGGAAATTAATTAAAAGGTCTAATATTCTGTGATAAAGATTTAAATAAATAGTTGCGAATTACCTTATACTTATTTTTATGTGTATTCTTACTATAATCTACTAGTGTGAAATTCATCTATGTTAAAAATTAAATAAGATCTGAAATCGTTGATTTTTTTCTTTATGTTTATTTAATAAAATTCAATTTGTTCATCACGATAATTTATTTGATTGTATTAATTTATTTTATAACCCTATATATACATGACTCTCGGTCGGTAAGTTAATAAAGTGAATTAATAGTGCTAGAGTTAGGTATTGATATTGCACAAGTGTTAGTTTTGGATGATGTAAGTGAATAATCGAGAAAATCACCCAGAAGCTATAAAGTGCCATTTGGAGATTAGGTGGCCAAACCGGCAAGCTGATTGAAGCCAAATCAAGAACTAAAAGCAAATCCGAACAAAGCAAAAATGCATCACTAGAAGACGCGTTTAAAATAAACTGACAAAGAAACTGTAGGAAAGTGTTTCTAGGGTGTATCTTATATATTTCGACTATAACAAGTGTTATCCTCGAAAAGTTGGATTTTCTCACAAATGTCGTTAACAATTCCAGAAAAAAGATGAAAATAGAGAAAACTGAGAAGATTACTTTACATAATAAAATCAACGAGTTGGAAAGAAATGACAGGAAAGACCGGCGCAATAACTTCACTCTGAGAGGCCTGTAATTTAAAAAGACAAACCCAGTCGATGACGTCAAGGATTTCTTGAACAGCCACTTGGAGCTGAGCCTACCAGTTTTGGAGGTATCCAAAATTGGCAAAAAGAATGACAACCTTCTCGTGGTTAAGATAAACACAGCAGAGGCCAAATACGAGTTTATGAAAAACAAGCTTAAACTGAAAAACTACGAATATTATAAAAGCATTGGCCCACGAGATAGTATGGAGGAAGATGTAAGAAACTGGAATTAGGGTACGCATAATCAAAGTTCGGCAAGATTATTACTCGAAAGCGAGAATAAAAGTAAATAGCAATGGTCAATTGATAACCGAAATCAACATTAACAAGGGAGTCCTATAAGGCAACTCTTTGAGCCCGACTGCATTCTCTAACCTTATTCACAATATAACGGAATTTTTCAGAAAGCGTAGACACCAAGAAATAGGTAGTAAAATGGATATGCTTATTTACGCAGATGATCTAATAATTTTGGCTGACAGCGTAACTTAAAAGATAAGCTGAACACTCTCTCCGCATACTGTTATGACAGCAAGCTGATCGTTAATGAAAAGAAACCTAAAGTAGTAATTTTTAGTAAAGAAAGAAAGAGAAGAACAAGAAACATCGAATACAGAGATCATGCATTGACAAAAGTATCTACATACACGTAAGTCGGGATTCCCTTTGTGACCACAGGTCTATTTATAATGATAGCACAGTCATTCTTATCAACAGTGAAACTAGCTATCAGCACAGTCTGACAATTATTAATCGCAGGAAGAATCACAGGGTGGGAAACGAGGCTCAAACTCTTTGACTCAATTGTAGGTGCCACATTTCTATACGCATCAGGTATATGAGGTATGCGACACTTGGAGATAGCAAACAGACTCTAAGCTGGAACTACTTTTGGTTCTACCAAAATGCACATCGGGATACATGATGAGAAGTAAGACAGATGTGTTGCCACCAAGCTCTTGTATAATGAAGAGAACATTGGCGTACTGAAAAAAATGCCGACAATGACTGACGAATGTTACCCAAAGCATTACTACGCCTTATTAAAATCACAAAACAATTAATACTCCAACTTAAAGGAAATATTAAACAAATGTGATTCGGAAACACTAATGACCATGAAGACCCGGAAATGATTGAGGATACGATCCTGGAATTAACAACGAAACATGTCAAAAAAATATTCGACAAAGATATGGAGAGAATCGTACACTCCACAGAAAACCCTTAAATTACCTTAAAACAAAACTCCCACTTCCAAAATTAAGAGTTATGGCACAACTACAACTAGCTCGTCTTCGTCGAATAACACTGCAATTTAAAAATATGATATATAATATCTTAAAACTACAAAACTGTATAATGTGCGATCTTAAACAACATGAAACACTTGAACATTTAATTATATTTTGTTCTCAGTACTGAATCTATAGAGAGATGTAAATAAAAAGAATTAATATCATTGAGATTTTAAAACCGAATAATAATGTACAATCGAAAACGTGTTCTATTATTTTCGTGCGGTATGTATGCTTAAGCGCTTGCGCTTGACGAATAAAAAATAAACTTAAAAGCAATTGAAAATCAATATATGATCAGCTAACACCAAAACCATAGATTAATTCAAAAATATTTATAATAGACTGACGA
>JABFQD010001313.1:0-18850 GCA_022817045.1 Psix sp. ZL-2020 | reverse complement strand
TTTGTTAATAGTTTAATTTATTTCTAATTATTCTTGAACCATAATTTTAATATTTTATATAAAGAATATAATAAGCAGCAAAGATCAGTTAATATTATTATCATATAAATAATCTGCATTTTGAAGTTGTGTTAATAAACTTAATTATAATATATCTATTCTATGTATTGCATTTAAAAAATCATATGTTTAAGCATACGATTATTAGATATATGATTTGTTTCTTTTAATATGTCAGACATGTTTAAAAATATGAACTAGTTGTGATAATAGACGCGTGTCATTAATATTGTAGAAATAAAAGGTGAATTTGTTTTACAGATCAAATCAATGCTTCGTGATGTATAGTGGAAACATAGACCCGTGGGAGCCAGGTTACGGTCCCGAGCGCAATAACCACAACTCAGAGTATCCAAACGCTTCGTCTTCATCAACCTATCGAGAATTTAGCAGTAGTGGAAATCGATCGCCAGAGTTCCGTGAAACGGAGCATCGAGACAGCGAGCATAAGGAACGCGAGCATCGTAGCAGCCCAGACTACAGATCATCACGGCGCGAGCGTGAACGTTCGCGCGACAAGCGCGAACGTGACCGGGATCGCAGCCGCGACGACCGTGATCGCAGTTACCGCGATCGCGAGGATCGCTACCGTCGCTCGCGTGACCGAGACTCCTCGGCTGATCGGGACAGGGAGCGTGATCGTGAGCGTGACAGAGATAGAGACAGAGAGCGCGACAGAGACAGAGAGAGAGATCGAGACCGCTCGCGAAGGGATCGAGACCGGGAGCGAGATCGGGATCGAGATCGGCGCTCGAAGCGTGATGACCGGGAGCGCGATCGCGAAGATGATCACAGCCGGGAGAGCACAGACTACGAGCATGAGCACGGACGCCCGTACGGCTCATCCATGGAGGGCGTCCACTACAAGTCTCAAACGCCTAACAACACCATCATGATCCGGGGCCTTGCCCAACACATTACTGAAAATGACGTAGGTTATCTCGACCAACAGCAAGCCGTGACTATTTTCTTTCGCGACGATTCTATTCTACTCAGCGGCGATTCGCAATCTCATTTGTCAATCACCTGATTCTTAGTCACTTTTGTATCATGCATTGTGTCTGTCTATTCAGGTGCGGCAGGACATTCTCAGCTGCGGACTCATGCCCAAGGACATCCGGCTGATACGTAAAAAAGATACAGGTAATTTGACCAATTTCCAAATCATTTCCTTGCGTCTTTTTTATGACTATTTAGTTTTTCATATTTCGTTGGGTTTGCTATTATCGTTATTTGGGGAGGTTGGGTTATTTCGTTGTGTATTTAGTGAAATATGAATTGCTATGTAAAGAAATTAAGTTTTATACTATTGCAACAATTTTTTATTTCTGTAAATGAATAATTGGAGGTAAGTATTCGAAGTCAAAACTGATAATTTTTTAAAGAATTATATGTTTCTATAAATAAAGAAGTAATATGTTATACAACGGGGGTAGGAAAGTAAAATTAAATTGAAGTTGGAAATCTCATAATTAGAATTGTACTTTTTAGACTTGATTAATTGGGTAAGGTGTGTAAGATGTAAACTAATGTTTTGTACATATTACTTACTTGTAACAGAAATAAGAAAGTAATGGTTACACGATATTGTTCCGCTATAATTATGCACATCACTCTTTTTGAACAAGAATAAAAAGTTAGAATTTCAACGATTCAAAATTTTTCATTTGGTAAATTTAATGATAAATAAATAATGTATGCAATTTTTTTATAGTCATATTTGGATTATTTAATCAGATTTATAAATTAAATTTAACGTGATTTGAATAGATTTCTTTGGAAAATTATTCAAGAAAGATCTCGTTAATATTTATTAAAAATACTTTTTATAAAAGTCAAAATGAGATTTTCGAATGAAAAACTGATAGTTGATTTGATGAATATTTCAATGTATAAAGTTGATTTGTCAAAAGAATTAATTGTCTGCAAATTCGTACAGTAATTCCGATTATTTGTCAATTTTTTTTATTTGATATAATTTCAATAATTATTTTTTCAAAAGATGAAATAAATTAGATTCCCTAAAATATCAGTATCAAATATATCTGTTCATCAGACATAAAATGAAAATTTCTTCGTCTCTTAATTTTGACAAATCCTCAACTATAAACAAAATAAATATCGACGACTGGTCGTTTAAGTAAAACGATTCCCAGCCAATCGTTGATAAATCACTTTGACCAACTGGAACAAAAAAAAAAAACATAAATAAAGAAGAGAGAAAAAAATGGGAGAAGTGAAACAAAGAAAGAAGAAAAAAAATAGTGTTTTGATGGGGGAAATTAGGGATTAGGGGTGCAGAATCAAAAGGTACGCGGGAATAGAAAAGAAAGACGTGGCAAAAAGAGAAGGAATGCTTCGTACGAAACTCTGTCTCGATCAATGGTTGGTGCTGTGATTGCCTGCCCTCTCAGAGACTCCCAGGCAAAACGTGGATTAACTTTGGATATGTGTGTATTTGCTCTGTATAGGTGCTTCGCGAGGTTTTGCATTCGTCGAGTTTAACGCGACTCAGGAGGCCGCTCGGTGGATGGAGATGAAACAGGTAGAAAAAGAAGTTGAATCCAGATACCCACCCGATGCGTTGCTCGCGTGCCAACAACGCCCCGTGGCGACAGGGCACGGTAACGCAGTCCACTGGCCCTTCCGCGGTCATGGCTGCGCACCTATTAAAAGGCTACTTCAATTCATAACATTCTCTAATATTCTCTACATACTTTATTTAAGCGCCAAAGGAAGAAGCGCCACTTTTTTGTTACCATTCTTAGTATACTTTATTTCTTATCGTTGTCTACAGTTGCTCTTGCAAATATTGTCTCATTTAAATTTTTTCTCGGCTCTGCATGTGACCTGCAAATCTTTTGGATTTATGTCATTCATTGTTTTATCAAAAAACAAATTAAAAATTGCATTGTTTCTTTCAAGATTATGTTATCATAATTTACTATAATTACTTAAGGAATATACGGATAATCAAGTAATAAAAATAAGTTATTCTTATGTTGATCAAAATTTTGCTTAACCTGAAATACGTTATGTAAATAAATAAGGGATAATTCTTGTAAGAAAAAAAATATTGTTAATGTACAATTTTTCTCAAATCATACAGTTTATCATTTAAAATCCAAAAATATTTGCAGGTATCAATCACAATTTGATTGCAATTCATTCACCATTTTTTTGTTTTTTTTGTTTTTTTGTTTTTTTGTTTTTTTGTTTTTTTTTTGTTTTTATTAATCGAAATTATCAATGTTAGTGTAACATATCATGCTTGTATTTTTTTTTCTTTCGAACAAAAAGAATTTTAAAGTCTTTCATTAAAAAAAATGTCAACATTTCTCATAGCTCTTTGGCATTTTCTATCAGCAAATGTGTTTCCAATGAAACATTTTTTGTTGTTACTTTTTAAGCCTTTTTAAGATAAAGACAAATGTAACTTCATGAAGTAGAAAAAAAGTCTAATTTTGTTAAAAAGAAGCAAAAGTTTAAGGGAGAAAACGGAGGCATCCGAGGAACAGCGAACGGGATAACACTGAAATCATTTGTTTCAGGGAGTACTGATGCTGCAGGACCAATACCGGGCGCTTATGCAATACAGTATTCCGAAAGACTGTCATGTAGATAAACCACCAGCAAAAAACACACAAGATTGGCATTGTGTTAAAGTAAGCATATTTATATAAATGAAATTCATATTTTCTAGTTCAATAATTCTCTCATTTAATTTTTCCTTGTGTTTTACTCTGTATTAGATGATGATAAGTAAAAGTGTAAAAACTAAATTAATACAAAAATGACCTTTTCAGTGCGGAGCACACAATTTCAAACGACGTGAAACATGTTTTAAATGTTCAGCGTCACGCGCTGAAAGTGAAGAAGGTGGCGAAGGAAGTGACGAAATTAGTCCTCATCCGACGAATACAGTGCTGTTACGTGGGCTGGATGTTTTGACAACAGAAGATTCAGTTTTACAAGCGATGAAAAGTCTTTCTTCAATGCCGATAAGAAGTATTCGAATAGGCAGAGATTCTTTGACAAATACTTCACGAGGAGTGTGTTACCTTGAGATGGCAAATGTGGTGGATGCAATGTATTTACATACAGCGCTGACAAAACAAGGTCTGGTTGTCGATGGACGAAAAGTAGAGATCGCTTATTGCAAACTCCACCAAGTGAACAATACAAATGCTTGGAAAGCTAATGAGAACCAGACACAGAGATATACACTGGATGACGTCGCACAACTTGCCGAGTATAGCGCGAATTTGTATGCCAGTAATCCGGCACAAAAAGCCCACTATGTTCAGTATTATACGCAGTACTATCAGAATCAGATCATGCAAGGCACTGCGATCACATTGCCTTCGTTGAATCAGACGGATAGAGTAAATGCTGCAGCTGCTGTAGCACAATCTGCCATTCAGCAATTACAGGTTTGTTTCTTCTAGAAATTGAAAATTTGAATTGATAATCTTCGTGCTGATAGTTCATATTTTTATCAGTAAATGATATTGTTAACATTAGGAAAACTTCCATATAACTGAATTAATGAGTAAAGAAAATAAAAGTCTTTTATAATCGATTCTTATATCATAAAATTGTTTAGTACACATACAATTTGAAACTATTATTATGAAATTTGATATCTTTTATAATTGATGAATAACTTTTACAAAAATTAAATTTTTTCTTTTGTTTTGCTGTATATTATTACTGAACATTCAGAATTTTGGAATATTTGTTAAGTTGTGTATATACATTTATATATATTAATTCATATGTAGCATTTAATTTATACAAAATTAAATTATAGGCATCTAGAAAATTAAGTGATGCAGAAGAAATGAAAGGAAGACCTACACCTACTGCTCCTAGCAGTACTTCTCTTGCCAGTGGAAGAGTTCCTGCCCATGCTAGTGATGGCAAAGTATATTGTAAGTTTCTTTTTTATATTTTAATGATATTTTTGTTTCGAATTTGACTTTGTTTAATGAAAAATCAACATGCATTTCTTGCTGATAAATTCATGTGCAAATTGGAAATTAGAAATATTGCAATTTTTAACTGAATTTCAATGATCTTCATATTAATGAAAACAGTTAAAATAGTAAATCGAAAGAAAAATTGTAATTATTACTATATTTAGCTGTACCTGATATCAGCACGTATCATTACGACGAATCGTCTGGTTACTACTATGATCCCAGTACTGGCCTATACTATGATCCCAATTCGCAATACTACTATAATAGTCATACTCAGCAATTTTTATATTGGGATGAAGCCTCATTTTCATATCAACCAGCTAAGGCAAGTTTTAAATCTAATAATTTATCTATTTTTTAAAGAATTAAACATTTTTTTAAAACATTACATTAAATCATATATAAAAAATGATAAAAGAAGCATTTATAAATAATTTATTGCATCTTTATAGACTAATCCAACAGCAGCCGTAATAAGTGCAGAAGGTTCTGCAGTTCAAAATTCTGGCGCGCAAGATTCTCAGAAGGAAGAAGACAAGAAAAAAGAATCAAAACAGGATAAAGTCAAAGTTGCGAAGAAAATCGCGAAGGATATGGAGAGATGGGCGAAAACTTTGAATCAAAAGAAGGAGAATGCAAAGAGCAATTGGAGTTCGGATATGTCTAATAACGATGGTCACCAAGGTTCAGGAAGTGGCGCTGCAGATGCTGGTTATGCGATATTGGAGAAGAAGGCTTTGGCGAATAATATGTACATGGATGACGAAGATCAATCTTCGAACAACGGATTGGTGGCAGCTTATGGAGGTGGCAGCGATACCGATGAAGAGATTGAGGATGTACAACAGGAAGATCGTCAACATACCGACTGGAGCAAACTTGCATGTCTGTTATGCAAACGCCAGTTTCCGAGCAAGGAAGCTTTGTTGCGTCATCAGCAGCTTTCGGATCTACATAAGCAAAATCTGGAAAACTGGTACCAAGTCCGAGGTTTGGATCCAAACGACCCGCAACAAAGAAATAATAAATACAGGTTCGTTTGAAGTTTCGAATGAACTCAGATCGTTATGAATGAAAATCAAAACAAGGTTTTGCTACTGATTCATTGATCATTTCATTTCTTTTAAAATTATCCAGTGTAATGGAATAAAATCTTGTAGAATGATTTGTTTTAATAATATACTTTTGTTACAAACTCATCATATATGTTGGTTTATTTATTAATTTGTTTTGTGTTGTCTTATGAATTTGTTTCGGATTTTTGTATCCTGTTTAAATAAATAAAATATTTATGAGTGATTTATAATCAATTATTTATTTGAAGTATATGAATTTAATTAAAAAAAGAAAAAATAGCATATAATGTTCTATCACCAAACACCTAATAATCAAAGTAAGTTTGATTTGTATTCATTTTCCAAAAGTTCATTCATGAATGGTGTGATTTTAGTCTGTGAAATAATTAAATTATTTAATTTATCTTAGGGATCGTGCAAAAGAAAGAAGAGCTAAGTACGGCGAGCCTGAACCTCCACAGCCAAATAAACTCAAAGAGAAATACTTGAAAACTCGTGTAGAGGATATGCCTGTATCTTACGAAGAGCCAACTCGCGCTGGCATCGGCTCAGACAACGTTGGAAACAAACTTCTACAAAAAATGGGCTGGAGTGAAGGAATGGGGCTAGGAAAGTCCAATCAAGGTCGAACTAGTATCATCGAAACGGAACGACGTGTACCCACCGCGGGTTTGGGTGCCAAAACATCCACCTACAGCGCTTTGCCTGGCGACACTTACAAAGATTGCGTTAAAAAAATGATGTATGCTCGTTACCAAGAGCTTTCAGATTCATAATTATTTTTATTGTCTATATGTATTTTTTTTATTATAAAATACGACTTATACGTAACTTTTTGGCGTTAAAACATTCTTGAATAATTTCAAATCATTCGTACAGAAAAAAATAGAATAAATTTTAAATTTTCGAGAACACTTTTTCAAATGTAAATATGATTTTCATCTGAAAATATGTTGATAAATAATAAAAACCTTATCAGTAATTTTGATTTATTGTATAATGAGTTAAAATTATATGACACGTCAAAAAGTTTCGACTGTATGAGAATAATGTTTTGTACAATAACATAATTTAAAATCAATGATTTATCATGTTCATTGTTTAGCAGAAATAATAATGTGTTAATTTTTTTTTCTTTTCGAATAATGTTTATTATACAACTAGATGTTCAAATTTATTATGATTATGTTTTTAATCATAAACATATGTTTGAAAGTCAATGTGAGTTTCTGCTGTAATTAAACTACGAAATATGAAGTGATTTTTGCATTATCAATATATCTTTAGACGCATGCATATTGCGTTTGAGATTCTATTAGGATTCATTTTGGTTGAATAATCAAGAATTCACCGAGAAAAATAGCTTTATTCTTTTGATACGAATTTTTGTTGTATTTTTCTTGCTGTTATAGCATATTGTTCCATCATAAAAAAACCAAATGCAAATCAACAAATGATAATTCTTGTTATTTAAATATAAAATTTCTGCATTTGGAACATGAATTAATTGTGTTCAGTATGAAGTTGAAATTTGTCACAACACAAAAAAAATGTTGGCACAATACAAGCAAGAAATTACTAAATTATTAACAGAAATTTCTGTAACTATAACATGAAATTTTTCTCGGTGTTACATTTGTTATAAATTGATATATATTTAGATTTGAAAAAATAATACAGTGCTTTTTTCATTAATGATGAAAAAATATTGTTTATTTCGTTTGTAAATAATCAAGTATACAATAATTACAGTTAATTTTATACGTTTTGTTAAATTTACGTAAGTTAAATAATTACTGGGACATATTAATATACAAATAAATGTAAAAATATCATTCAGTTTTATTTCATGTACTGAATAAAATTGAATGTCTCATTTTTAATTATTTTTATTTGTCTTAAAAAAAAGAAATTTTATGTTATTTATCAATATTAAAACTAGTAATTTATATAATATTGTATTATTTCATTCAAATTAGTATCAAGCTATTCAGAATCTCAAACGAAATATGATTTTTTTAAACTCTTAAATCACTTGAAGTACTTAAAAAAGTATGTATAAGGTGATATTTTATAGATCATAGTAAATCTACAATTTGAATGTTTAAATATTTTTTCTTAATGATGAATTAAAATTACCAATGCGACAGTACGTAAGCTATTTCGAAAATTTAAAACTGAAGTATATCAGTTTTGTCATCAATCAAATATAAAATATACAAGTGTTTTTGTAATGTTTGTATTTCATTTTATATTATGAAAAAATTAAAAGTTAAACCAACATTATAGACAAAGCAAGTATCTGCTCTTGTGCGATTTTACTTCGTTTCAAATAAAATGATATATTTCTTGAAAATTAACTTCGAAAACATTTGATCAAAAATTTCAATAAATATTTAAAACATATTTTTTAAAGTTATGATTAATGACTAATTGTGATTTTTATTTTTGAAGGCACATATATATATTTGCTTTCCATATAAATCATTTTTGTTAATAAGTTTCTTTAGGGCATCATAAGATATTAGATATACAATAATATAATTAACGCTTTTATTTGATAAAAACATATTTTGTTGATCAAGAAAGTAATAGTAATAAGTGTACATGAGATTTGACTGAATTTGGTGTTGAGAATCAGTTTATATGAATACACAGCATTGTAATTATTTAATTATAGTGCTGTTATACAGGCTAATAATGAAACAGCGATATTGTATCGTTAATAAAAATACCATATAAATCAAAAGCTCAACAATCGGGGCTGTGCGAAGAATTTATATGAAGGAAAATAAACAATGAAGGTGATCGTACAATTTTGACATAAATTTTAAGATATTGTAACACTATTATCTGACATAATTTGCATTTTATTTTTTAAATAGTAAATAAACATTTTAATGTACGTAATGTACTTTTTGTTGATTAGTCTTTTTAATAAAAAAGAAATCTTGAGTTCTTTTATTTAGGGTCTTATTATATATAGAAAAATAGTGTGCAGTACAAATAAAACTTGAACTGAAATTCGATTCTGATTATTTATTCACATTCATATATTTCATCTTGCTATATATTTTGTATTTATTATTCAAATTGAAAATTGTTTATTAACAATTAATATTTTTTTTGGTTTGATTGTATGGAGTTATAACTATTAATAAATCTATAAAAACAATTAATTGAAAGATTAACATTAGTAAAGCACAACTTATTTAGGAAAAGAGAGAAATAGTAAATTGATAACGTGATAAATAAAATTAAGGTTACAAGATTGCTTTGGTTGTTGCAAATGTTAAACAAATTGGTTTATAGGTGAATTTTATTTTAATTTTTAAGTACTTTCTAAAATAATGCACTGTAATACGTAAAATGTACTTTATTATATTTTTGAAATTACAAAACACCTTTACACTACTGGTTTAAACACTAATGCAATCAAAAATACAACAAAACTTTAGTAATTTTTTTGTAAGAAATATTGAATAATAAATTTATTTACGGTAAAGCATTTTCAAAAATCTTGAAACTGTTTCACTTTAATAATTTCTCACATTCAACCAACCTTCATTGAGTTTGGTCTCAAAAGACAATTTAATTTAAAAGAAAATTGAACTATTTTTTGGATTTTATCAAAATTCAAAATAAAATTAAATACTTTTTGTTAATTTTTATCATTTGTTTTCGTTTTTACGATAAATTTGAATCTTTTAGTTTACATATCAAATCATCTATCATTTTACCATTTATTAATAGTTAAACATCTAATGGTTTTATATCGTATGTTTCATTCTTTTTTTAAATATTTTTGCTATAAATTTCATTAAAATTAATATGTATTTTTGAATTTTATGAGTAACCTTTGGCTACTTATAATTAATTTCATTATAATAATTTCATTTTTTTCAGTCAACTTTCATAAGACTGTCTTTCAATTTCCTTGCTTCTATCTAAATATTACTAGATTGCTTAACATAGAAAATGGTTTTAGATTTTGTATCAGTTAAAAAATTAACTTAATTACACCGTGTATGTTTTTACCTTCTCGATGATTTACTTTAAAATCTTAGACAAGTATTTCCTCTAAAGCTAGTAGCTGACACATTAATGTATACCTCAGTTGCAGTTTTTGGTAGATTATAAAAGCCACTTTTTAATTATTTTCACCATAGCTCGTTACAATGGAAATTCGGTTTCCATTGTAACGAATGGAAATGGAAAAACGCATTTATTGATAGATAAATTATTTATAACACAATTATTACACCACTAAAATTTGCATTGGCGTATCTAACTGAAATAGCATTTCTGAGTAATATTTTTTAAATTTATTATTTAATTAATTAAAATCAGAATTCTAAATTCATATTATATAAAGATCATATTTGTTGCAAAAAATAGTTGCCAGGTGATTAATGACAGATTTTTATGATTGATGTAACAAATTAGTGTAGTTAAGGTCTCGTTGTTTTGTCCCTATGATACTAGGATAAGAAATTATAAACGGGGAATCGTCACAGTAGTCATGACTCACAGTAGATATAGTTATAATAGCAATGGTTGTTTTATATTTAAATGTTTTCTTCTAATTAAAATTCATATTAATTATTTTTCTTTGATAAATTTTTAGCATTTAAAAAAGTGTGAAAATGCATTGTCATTTTCCAATAGCCATAACTGTCATATTTTATCCAAAATGAAAAATTTTCTATTTTTATTAGAATAAAATTAACTTTAAAATTCATTGACAGTTTGAAATTGAAGTTTTGGCATTAGAATTATGAGAATTTTTTCTTGAGCACGTTTTCAATGTTGACAAAAATCTAGTTCAAAAAAATTTTTTTTATCAGTCATTTGTATTAATAAAATTTGATTTTTTGCAAATCGTTCAAAGATATGATCGTTTAAAAATCGTTAAAATTTCGATTTTGGCTAAGAGCTCTTTTTATTGCATGTGGGATAGTTTATATCCTATCTGATCCTATCTATATGAGCGAGAGCAAATAGTGGTTTATAAGAAAAGAAACCTTTCTAACTAGTGTAATATTGAGGCTGGCGTTTCACAGACTATTATTTTTTATTTATTCAAGGATGTACTTTAAGTTTTAAAACATTTGAATCATCTCTTTTATGCGGATGACTCTTTTATGTATGATTCAGTACATAGCTCTTCAAGCGATGTACTGAATTTGCTCGGGAAAGTGAGTATGATATTCAAGATATTCATAACTAGCTTATTCGAAACAAATTCTTCTTTAATTTAATTCATCACATCATGTTCAAACAACTAGTTCTATCTAGAGTCCTTCCATTGTTTGATTTTCATAGTCTAAGTATTTTGTTACAAAAAAGACTCTAAATTGCTTTAACCTTTTTTATGGGATTCATTTTCAACCTATGACGTAGCATGACGTAGTGAGCTTGCTGTACTCTACTACTTGAGATTGGGTTAATTCAAAATTAAGGAATAGAAAATCTGATGTCCGTCCGAAGTAGTATACGACAGGTGTTGACAGATGGTATCATGGCAAAAAATATATATAATAAAAAGAAAGTAGTCTGGTGTAGAATAGTACGAGGGTTATTTTGCCGATTGAGCTGCGTTCGAAATCTACTTGTATCGGTTTGGCGTAACGGTTTTCTTTCAAAATGTTAATTCAATTTTTAATAAATAATCGGCGCTTCAGCTTTGTGAGATGGTTTGTAGGGTACTATAGCATCGTGCATTTTGAAATGAAGACACAATTTGTATTTTTAAACGCATATATTTCAGTATTATTTAACTGTGACTGATTTTATGAATAATAATTTTTTTTCTTTTTCCGCTGTAGTATGTATGTGACGGAACATTTGCAATCATTGACCGTCATATCTGAAAAAAGGACGAAAGGGCGGAGCAGATTTGAAAAAATGTATTGTGAAAAGTTTAAAATTTAAAACAATTTATCGCCTCTCTCAAATTTTTCATATTTGATGTACCGTCTATCGGCTTTACCAGGTTTATGTAATTTTATTTTTTTATGCCTGAAATTGTCTTAAAAATGAAAATTAATATAATCGCGCGTAAAAATGTACAACATACATTTGTTTCTGGATCTGACGTATTTTATATCAAATTTTTCGTATTTGAACATATTGATCTAATTAATGGTTCCTTTGAGACTGAATGTATGGTGGTTAAAGTTTTACGTAAATAAAAGGTTCGGGTGAAAATAAAAAAATTTCAATTTTTACAGTTTACTATATAATACTTCTTCATACTTCCATGATGTACTACATCGTAGAAGTTTTTAGACAACAATTGTTTCGATATTTTTACATTTCTATGAGCACAGCTGTACTTTACATTAATATTTTTATGATATAAACACTTTAAGGAGTTATCTACGTGGTTCAATGATCTCAATTAAAACAATTTAGATTGTTCAACATCTATGATACACGTAGTATGCATAAAAAATTCGTAAAAAAATTTCTTCTTGTCGTGTTCTTTGATGTAGACGATTGAAACATCGCCAAACATCGCACGAATAACACCGGGGTGTACGACAGGCGAGTAACACCGTTGTTCGATAGAAGGTCATAATAAGTGGGCATTAACCAATAGTTGGTACCTTTGTGCTTTGCTGTCGACGACTGCCATTCGCAAGGTGTTGTAAAAGTATGAATCGTCTAAACACAGCACTGTAAAATCCAAAAATTAACTCATGTTTAGAATCTTGAAAACCTTGTATATCGACGACAACCTCTATTATATTTTTTTACAATGTTTGAGTATTCGATGATTCGATTGTATAAAAATAGACAGTAAAGCTGTATTCGCGGGAAAATTTTCGGCTCCGTCGATCTCCAGATGAATATCAACTGGGCCCCATTTAATGGATTTGATTTTTTTAGGATATTCAATGACAAAGAGTGGCATTTTTCTAAGTAAATAGCGTTTTGATCAATGACGATTCCGATTCCTCTCAAGTAAGAATTTCATCGGGCAGTTAAAAAGAAAAAAGGGGTCCGCTGGGAATTTATTAGACAAGTCCTAGCTAGGAGGCCACATAAGGATCTCGATGGGACCTAAGAGGGCGTGTCTGAGATGAGATGCCATGTAAAACTCTGATCAGGCTCACACATGGTTTTTCTGGGGCACACCCTGGTTGGGATGCCCCTACCGAGCTTTCATAGAACATTCATGGGACATGCCCGTGAAGGTGCGCCATTTTAAACTACATCCTGGTTCTCTTAAGGTTTTCAAAAGACATACTCATTTACATAATAATGGAATTCAGCAGGTATAAAATTCTGGAGCCTAATTAGAATCTTACTAGGTATACCTGACTAGACAGCCATATGTATCTCGGACTGAACCGACACATGGTTTTTATATGGGATGTCTAGAAAAGGATGCCCTCACCAGACATTCATTATGCATTTATGGGGCACACCCGAGAAGGTACGCCATGTTAAACTACACGCGGGTTCTTCACATAGTAGTGTAATCTAGCGGTCATACTGGGGCCTGCTTTGAATTTTACAAGGTATGCCTACCATGCCTATATGAATTCCTGACTGGACCCTTGTGTGGTTTTCATGGGGCATACCCACTCGAATAACTCGGAACTTATATTGAGTATACTATAGCACGGGCTTTGTTAAGATTTTCATAGACCATACCCGGGGAAGGTAGTAAATTAATATAAGAGCAAGTATCAAGCTATTTTCATAGAGTTGATAGCGCAGTTGGTAAGGTGTTTGTGTCACTTGTGCATCTCGAATTCAATCCTTAGCGAGTGCCATTTATTATAAAAAATTGAAACCAAGATTAAATTTTATATGTATGTTAATGTGAGATGGTTGAATTTCTTGAAATGTTTACTAATTAAATATAAAATATAAATGAATAATAGAGTTCATTTATTGACTTGTTTTTGTGGGGCGTTCTCATGGAATGCTGCTCTGGGGCTATGCTGGGGGATAAAATGGCATGTCTGGTTGGGGCATACCATGGTTTGTTCGACGGGGTTTGACATGATATGCCCGCCCGGGCATGCCTCACCTTCCTTCTACTCTCTGATTCGTTAGATCCACGCATGGCTCTTGTAAGTTTTGCCTTTTAAGGTCCCTAATTTAACTATAGCATGTGCGGTCGAGCCCCCATGAATACCCGATTAAATTTCTTACTTGGGCTCTTTACGATACACACATTGAAAGTTGTTGTACATGTACAAAATAGCGTACTGATTTTTCGTGAAATCGAGATCAACGTTTGTATAGCAATAAAGTTGTGAATTAAAAAAAAACCTTATCATTGCAAGTTTAACAGTCATCCAAGTTATAGAATCTTTTCTTTTAAAAGTGTAGGATTATGAAATGCGGTTTCTCTAATAGATTTTATATATTTCGACAGTTGAAATATGCTTCAAACTCTCATGTAGGAGAGGGTATTCGTACAGGTCCTCGGCCCGAAAACTCACGGATATTGGTTTATATTTGAAGTGTACAATGTGTACAGAAGCAATACCGATATACGCACGGAAAAAATCCTTAAAAGATATCGCATAGAAGAACGATGTGTGCCGATATAAGAATAAATTGATGAAAAAAAAGAGTTATTCACAGAGCAAGCAGTGAACTAGGATTTTCATCCAATTGTGAAACTACTAGGAATTAATTAATATATCGGAAAGTGATAAATACAATGTCGTTCTAAAACAGGAACCATTTAAAAACAGGACATTCATAAACGATAACGACTTGTCATTCAAAAGTGATGTCGATAATGAAAATTACAGTGTATTGAATGACAGTAAAACTGAAGCAGCAACATGGAGAGAAGATTGCAAAGACTACTGCTGCGAAAGATGATGAATTTTCACCAGACTTGAGCTTCGACAGGAGTGCTATAATCGATAAATGCATGCAAACACTAAAGTTGGTACACGACAATTGAAAAACGGGTTAAGGATTGGATATGTGGACTTTAGCATTGGTAATGTAAACTTAAGGTAGGTGATAAATCGTACCCTCTAATGAACGATTTGTTGAAATTCCATATTTTTAAAAGAACCGAGCAAAAGATTTATAAACAAAATTGATGATGATGTTTACAAATCAATCATTTTGTTCACGAATGCTTATAAAAAGGATTACGATCCTCAAGAAGGTGTAAGAAATGAAGATGAAAAATTAAAAAAAGTGTCAGAGTATCTTATCGATTATTTATCATTGTGAAAAACGCTATTAATTAAGCGATAAGAAAGTTAGTTACGTATACAGGGACGACCCCAATAAATTAGTCATCATATTCCACTTATTAATAATTCCTTAACCAACCGTCAATCGGGCACATACGAAAAAATTAACGTCCATTATGGAATAATTGCATAAAGTTGACATTATTTTCTAATTGGCGTAACTGTAAATTTGTAATTTATTTGCAACATGAGTGTTGACGTGGTCGGACGTTCTTTGAATACGAAATGTCACGTTTCGAAGGTTTATTTACATTGGTTTACCCCTTCTCGTCGACTTCTGAATTCAGCAGTACAAACATAGATGCAATAAAATTCATATCCTTAATAGTTTGATGACACTGAAAATTTAAACACAAAAAAAAAATAAATAATATAATTGCGCTAACATTATAGTGTCAGTGTTTTCGCTTCCGTACTCCCTATAGTGCACGAAATACATAGACTTGTGTGCCGAAAGTTTTTACGATGAACGATTCATATTCGCGACTTGGACAATGCAGATTGACTTGGTTGTCATTTTGGCATACTCTAGTAGACAAGAACAGTTACATATACGTGATTACAATTATCGATGTATTTTAAAAGTATGCGTGGTATTTCAAAGTATGAGAAATACTTTTCAAGATTAAAAATACAGTAGACGTTGCAAAAGTAATGAAATCTGTATTGCACGAACGGCGAATGCTGAAAAATCTGCATATTGATAGAGACAAAAGAATTTTATAACACCATGTTCGACTCATTGATGAAAAAATATAACGTGCACATGTACTGAACGCACAACAGGATGAAAGCGTCCTGCTAAAATGCGAAAATGGTAAAAGTTTTGTTCTCGCAGTAAATTCATGGATGAATAAATTTAAAAATTCAGTGTCAACGTAAAATAACACGATGCATCACACTAATAAAATGAAACCGATAAATTTTACCCCTGAGAACGTAAAAACTCTAATAACTCTAGTTATAGAAAAAAATTGTCATCAACGACACGAAAAAACAAGTTTCAGATTTACGATACAGTTCGCATGCGAATTTCTAGTTTCGGTATTTAAATTCCTGATTTATATAAATTCTTGAACTTTCAATTTCTATTTGCGATGAATGAATCCTTGACCTATATTAATTTTCGCAAATAGATTGAGAAAATGCTATTTTCAAGAATTAAAAGAAAGATGAATAGAAAAAAATCAACATATTAAGATGCAGGTTTTTTATGGTGTAAGACAAAAATAAAAAACGCCAGTAAAATATAATTTTTTTACGGGTAAAAGAGAAAATGTAGACACGTGTTAAAATCGAAACATGCATTAATTTAAGTCTAACTTCTTATTTTTCTACATGAACAGATTTTGTATAGTATGACGCTGACCAGACAATAAAATTAAACATTGGCAACAGCATGAACATGAAAAAGCATTGCCGGATAGTGCAACGCCGTTCTATTGTCATGATATAGCCATACTACTACTAGTAACTGTCATGCAAATGCCATACCGGTGCCCTATTATTTATTACGTGATACTTAAGGAGAAATTGCTTTTTTATTTCAGTTGTTGTCTCATTTTTCATTTACTCCGAGTAACCGTACTTTTGTAGTGATACATTATTTATCAAATAAATAATACTCTCATCAAACCTTACATTTTTATACAAAGGTAACATCTGGTAATATCTTTTGGACTCAAAACCAGAATTGCATGTTTAGTTAGAGGTTTAAATTGTATGATATTAAATATGACGAAATTTTGAATTAATTATATTGATAATTCATCAGTTATATTTACTAGTATAGAAAAATATTTTGACTATCTTTGTCGATTTTTTCAACGACATATGGGCACAATGTAAGGTTTAAAATTTCAATGTGAAAACTGTTTCAAGACGCATTAAACTTTTTACTATTACCATTAACAGATACACGCTTAATCTCTTTTATATTAATATAAGTTACCTCAATCCAAAGAATCGTGACCAGTTAAATAGTTGTAGGTTTGGTTAATTGATATACGACGTTCTCTAAAAATTATTCACATGTATTATCTGTGTTGTATGAGTTAGATAGAAAGAATAAGACAGTAAAGCCATAGTACTTGCTTTGGTTGTAATCCCCAGTCTCAGGGTTATCCTGCATGAGTGAACGTAATATCTTCTTACATTAGTTCTGCAGGTGGATTACCCACGACGATTTCTTATCTAGATATACGTTTAGATATTTTTTTTCCTTCTGCATAGAAGCTTACTGTTATATCTTAACTTATGTCTAGGGATCTTATTAATATTTGTTATCTTAAACATAAGGGTTCAGGAATTTCATGAATAAAATGAACAGTTTAATTTTCAATGCTTATAACAAATTTTATTCGATATTTAACTTAAAATTTAATTAACAGAATATTATGATTTTACAATTTTCTGTTTAAAGATATTTGATGCGTTTATTAAAGTTAAAGGTAATTGAACAACAATTTTACCGACAGTAGGTAAGAAAAGTCCAAGTTCTAGGATTGTTGGTAATGGAGGTGGAATAGGACTAACTAAATTTCCTATAGGGGTGAGAAAAATGGGATTATTATTTATTTCCATTCTTATTAAATTATTTTGGGATTTTCTAATATTTTTTGTTTTAATATATCTTTTTTTATGATTTCAATTTTTTTTATTTTCTTAGTTTTAGGGATAGGAAGTTTAATTATTTCATTCTTGGGAAGGGAATAGTGAAGGAGCTTTGAGTCAAAGGATAATTTGAAGGTTTGGAAGAATTCGTCATTAAAGTTAGTGGTTTCATTAATTTCTAAATCTATAGGTGTATCAAACGCTTTATTTAACGTATGTGTCTCATGTCGAAGGTTTTTTCTTATTCGATTTATTTTTTTATTATCGATTCTTTGATTACTACTCTTGATTTTCTTCAAGGTCTTTTGCTTTCTCAGGATTGATTTGAATAATTTCTGGACGTTAACTAAAAAAAGATAATAAAGGAAAAATGTATTACGTTGTTAAACAAATTAATGAAAGGTCCAATTTATTTTAAAACGACTTACTCGAAGACATATTTTTCAGAAGTTTAATTCTCGACGAAATTTACGGTTTTCAAATTTAATAATCCGACATTAAGATAGTACGGATTAGAATCCGAGTTTTAAAATAGTACCGATTTTTATGCGGTTATATCGGACTTTTAGGTTAGTGCAGATAAAACAATTCTGATTTCTGACTTTAATATTAGTACAGAAAAATCATATAAGGATATGATTGTTAGATCAAGTTAACTCAGAACTATATTTTAGTTTAAAACTAAAAGGGTTTTATACTATTTTTTATCAACAAAATCGATTAATGGGTTCATGAAAATGATTCGAAGGGATTTTATCATGTTATTTGATTTATCTTGTGTTTCAAAAAAAATATATTATTCAGGAAAAGAATTGACATTCTCAAAACGCATCAAGTATCGAAAAGTATCAGTATCAGTATCAAAAACGCA
>JABFQD010001312.1:0-18854 GCA_022817045.1 Psix sp. ZL-2020 | reverse complement strand
TATTAATTAAAAAATACATTATAACATATTTTTTTTTCTAATAGCTTAGCAAAAATAGTTATAAAAACTAATATTTTTTAAATATATTTGCTGAATTTTTAACAATGTTTTATAATTAAAATTTATTATATCAATAATTTCAATTGTGCGCTTTCAACCCATCTATAGTAAACTATCGAAAATTTGAGAACAGTTCTCACTGTTTAACGTAGAATGTAAATTCTTGTATTGTTTAACAAATAGTAATAATACAAAAAATATTCAGATATTTTATATAAATATTTAATTTCATTATTTTTATTATAATATAAGACAGTAAAAGAAAATATTCATATAAATAATATTGACAACACGATTCAATATCTGAATAATATTATGGAGTGACAATAACAATCACAAATTTGAATAATAAGCATAAAAAATGTTTATTAGTGTGCTATGGTGCATAATTCGAATTATTTTGACATTTTAGCATTTTCAGTCTACTACAGAAAGGTTAACACGTGGGAAATTCATTAAATAATCATTTCTGAACAACATTAAGTATTATTCAATTGATCAACATTAGATAAAAAAACCATACTTTTAGAAGAAATCAACTTTAATAAAATGTATATTTATTTATTTGTCAACGAAGTATATAGCATTTTATTATTATATTTTTATTATAAACAGTTGAGATATTCATTTTTGATTTATAATGGCTTGGAACCATCCATGCATACGTAGTCTTTTTGTACTTTTATGAGTTTTAAAAAGCTTCATTAAATAAAAATGTACATTTGATATTTATACAACATACAAAAAACATACAGTTTATCATAAACTTTTAATTGTACAAAATTTTGGTTGTTCACAAAAAACGATGATTAGAATCTATCAGTAAATGATAATATTAACTAATAAAAGAAAAATCAAATGTTTTACGCATACTTCTAATAAAGTACAAGTTATCTTAATTCTTGTAAAAAAACATAATTTCGTAGCTTTTTTCTTTTTAATATTTGATATAATTAATGATTAAATAAACTTAACCTGAGATTTAATTGAAAGATGTCATTTAAGATTTTTTGAAAGCAAATATTTCTTATTATGATTAATTTTGATTTTTTTTTTTTTTGAGGTAACAAGAAAGATAAATAAGCAATATAATGAGATATATTCTAAAAAATATAAGTCAATAAGATCTTCGAAACGAGCAGCTACTCACACTTGATTTTTATTTCCACAGATAATAATGTGAACTGGACGGCATTGATTAACATTTGTACGCGTAGCTTTTGCAGCTCATTAATAAATTATTGGATTTCCTATTAAAAATAATATTATTAATAAAACCAATAAATGGAATGATAAATATTATAATCATTAATAAATACTTAATATTAAAATATTAAATACCTCAAATTAAATGGTTTAAATGCATAAATGGTTTCAGTTTGATCAATGTTTATTGAACACTTTGAAATTATATTACTGTTCGTAACTTCGACTCGAATCACTGTATTTGTTGGTTTTTCTTCGACTCCACCTAAAATCAAGCAATTTCCACAAATTAATTAATTCAATTTTTTCATTTAAGACAGTAAAAACCAAACTTATATACTCTATAAGTTTATGAATATGTTCTATTATTTAGATGAAAAACAGATAAATTTTTATAACAACAATGATAGTATATAAAAAAATTACTTCATCAACCCATTACTGAGTAATATTAATTAAAAATATGAAAATTTATTGACGAAAAAGTATTTAATAAATTATATTAAATTTGTTTAAAAAAGTTTAAAACAGAAATAACACTAAATAAATAAAATCCATGCATTTTGTATATGTGTGAATATAACAACTAAAAATTTTGATTCTTAATTATTCTAATTTAACAAATATTTTGTTTTGAATTTTTCGATTATATAAAATTGGAAATTACTCTTTTCTATCGAGAGACACTGATGAATTTCGAGTTTCTTCATTATCTTCGGAAGCGTTTCGCAGTTTAGAAGCTTTTGATCTACCTAAATTTGTTTCTGACAAAAGACTTGATGATTCTGTTGAAATTCTTGACGTACGTGTACCATGTTCTGAGTTATGATCACCATGACTGTGATCATAATCTTCAACTGGCAAACAAGTTTCTACCATTGCTTCTAAACAATTAACAAACAATTCAGCAGATTCTGCTGTACGATTACACTAAAATGAAATATTCAGTTTCAGAAAATTAGTTTTCATAAACTGTTATAAGTACAATAAGTAAATTACTTTTGTGTATGAACCAGCAAATCTCCACAGTCCACCAAACCCGCAACTTTGCAAGTAATGTAATTGTTGTTGACTCGTGTCTTCGCATGCTATCATGTTTTGAATTATAGCTTGAATGGAACTTAAAATAGCTGGGTCGTGGCACGATGATAAAACGCTATTGATTTTGGCATCAAGTAAATTATTTCTACAAAAATAAAATCATGAAAAACATAATAATTTTTAATACCATAAATTTATTAATAAAATAATTTTTGTAAATATTGATTTTAATATTTCATATGACATGTGATATATATGTATATATATACTTACATTACTGGAAATACTTTAGGAAATACTGTTGAAGCCTCTGCGAGATATTCGTATAAGATTCGTGTTTCATTTTCTTCAGTAGAATATTTGACTAATGTAGCCAAAACGGTAAGGACCAATGTTTGAGTAGAAAAGTCTGTGAGCACTTCAGGATCCAATAAAATATTATTTTCGTTACTTACACTAACTCTAGCGCTTCGATCCTATAAAACAGTCAGTACAAGATGTAAAAAGATAAGTTTATTTATTTATGAATCGAAAAATTAAATTTTCATATACCTTTCGTTCTGTTCCTTCTATTAATTTACTTTCCTTCGTTGTTGGCATGGAGAATGATCGCTGCGTTTTAAATAAAATGCCGCCGGACTTGTTAGTGACATTGGCATCAATATGACAGTCAAAGTGGTGACCATAATATACAATAGTGATATTTACGGCAACGCAGGCAAAGACAGTGACAATACATAGAACCAAAGTTGAAATAGAAGGTTATAGATATAGAAAAGAGTAAATGAAGAGAATTACTATCTAGATATTTAATCTAAGTAGATTAAATTTCTTTGACTAAAAAAATTAAGTTTTATAATAAAAGCATGCGTTTTTACCAGGAATGATTTTTCATGCGCAAAATAAGTACAGTAGTAGACAGAAGTTGACAGAAATTTAGAAAACAGTTTAGTACGTAATAAAGAATAAAACCAAATTTTCCTAATAGTAAAATAAAAATAATCAATTAATATTTTGTAGATTTTGTATTTTTTATAGGAGTGATTTGCAGATTTTAAATATGCAATTTCATTTTTTCATTTGAAATATTGTTGTATTAAGTACCTGATTAGGAGGATGTTGTTGCTGTTTTAGTAATCGTGCTTGTGTCAGAGCCGACTGGTCAAGAAGATCCCATGATTTTTGTCTTCGATTTGCTGGGTTAGTAGTAGCTAAAAATGGTGTTTCCTGTGTACAAGTAAAATTACATTTTTAATCATGATAAATTAATATATATAATAAAATAAATTTAAATATAATACCATTATGCTCAACGGCAAATTATTCATGAAATCCGTATTATCAGATTCATTCGTATTTCTATTTTGAAAATTCCTAATATGACAACGACTTCTTACTTCTTCCGATACTGAAACTAAAGCTGAAACAAGATTTTAAAATACAATTAATATAAAAATTGTAAAATTTAATTAAATTTTTAAAATTGTGAATGAAATTACCAGCTAAATATGCAACACTTTCTGGCGTGACTTCAAATTTATCTCTTCGTAATGGTTTTGCTACAATAGTAAGCAACATTGTTAAAACACGGGCAGTTCTGGTAACTGTAGTAGGTGTAGGGTGACGAAATCCTTTTAGAAGATGACCGACTAAAGCAAAATGGAAATTTGATTTGAATGAAAGTCCTACAGCGTGATCCAGTTGTTTAAAGTGCCATTCCAATGGTTCTCGAGTTGACATCATCACATGTTCCAATGTCTATTAAAAAGAAAATTGGTAATAAATATAAAATAAAGATCTTTTAAATTGAAAAATATGTTTTTTTTCTAGTTAATTAAAAAATTATACCTTATCATCAAATATGCCTTGGGAATCAAGCGTATGCAAATTTTGTTCAAGAAGAGCTAATCCTGATGCATACAACGAAGCCTCATCCAATTGAAGTACTGAAGTAGCTACCCAGAACAAGTATAAGTGAATGGGAGATTCCTATAAAAATAAATATTAAAGAAAATTATTATCAAGAAAATGATTTTATAAACATTTATATAGATGCAACTGTATTTTTAATGATAGAATTTTGTACAGATAAATTATTTATTTGCAAATGAATAAAACATACCGGTCTTAAAAGTGGTTGTAGTCTCGTAAGACACATGACAATAGCTTCTAGCAGAGTGATATCATTGAAACTCTCTAGTGCTTTGACAAGAATTCTTAAAAGCTGTATGATATCCTGATCAGTAATACTCTTGCTAATGCATCCAAAAACAATAAGAGCTCTTGGTTGCAATGCTGGATTGAAACAAAAAGCAAAGCTCTTAGCGAGAGATGTCCAAGTTCGCAACCAATCACATTTAGGAATATCTCTCATACAAGCCTCCATAATTTCAAGTAAAGCATCTGTTATGACTTCTAAGCTGATCAACGATAGTCTTTCTCTATCTTGAGCCAGGTGAGTATTTCTCTCATTACCGAACCATTTTTCATTCGAATGACGATAACTTGGTCTAAAAGCTGTAACCGCTGCTGATTTAACTTTGCTGATACCAAAAAGTAAGTAAAATTTGGGTAAAGAAAATTCATCCAAACTCATTCTGAGAACTCGAAGTGTGTCTTCTGAGAAAGAAGGTGAGCTGCAGGTACATAAAGAATGGATAATATTGATGACCAATCCATGAGTAGACGCTCGCATGCTCAAACCACCAGAGCAAACAAGAAAAGTGACCGTGTGAAAGAGGTATGGTAGATGTTTACCAACATCTAAACAGTTATTGAAAGATAGCATTAGAAGGTATCTAGCTAGAATTGCGATATCATCCCACATCATATGCTGTTCAAGTAGAGAAGTCGGAGATGTACAGGTTTTATCTACAACTCGACACAGTCTACCTATGACTTTTTTTGCAACTAATTGTACATTTCCAGAAGCTAAGGCAACTGCAGTATCTGCCATGATTTCAACCATGGGTGAGCCCAAACCATAACGAACGCTTCTTTGTATGAAGTTATCCAGGACTGTGTCGATAAGTTCTGGTAATCTACCGATGGTACTCCAAATTTTCGCCTGAATACTTGGATACATCTCCACTTCATCAATAGTTAGAGTAATAAGTTTCTCAAGAATCTGGATTACTTGTTTTTGACGTTTTCCACCTTCATCATTTGGCTTATGAAAACGGACTAAGTTATTCAGCCAAGGAGTCATATATTCAAGACATAAATGCTTTAGTTCGATGGTTGATGCGCGAAAACCTTGAATACATTCTTCAAGAAACTCCAACGTTAAATGGGGATCATTAGCTGCTAAGGTTTCACTTAAATGTTTTATAAAGATAGTATTATTAGATGGAATACACAAGCCGGATGTTTCGAGAAGCTGACCTTCTATTTTCAAGTCAAAGGTTGCAGTTAGAGCACACAACTGATTGTAGGCAGCAGTTCTAAGATTTGGATCCGAGCTTCCTAGGTTTAGAAGAGCCATGTTTAGTAAGGTTCCTGGCACATCTTTTGGTCGAATTTTAGGATGTACTGACATAGTATCTGGTTGTGAGAGTTCCCATCGATTCCTAATGTGTATGATTGCTTGAACGATATTTTCACAATCGTTATGGATAAAAGAAAGAGGTCCAGATTCATTTGAAATTGTGATTGTAAATTGATTGTCATCTACTAGACATACTTCTTCGATTTCTGAAGCATAATATACGTCATTCAAAAGGACTGGATATGATAGCACCTTGCATTTTTCTGCTGAAGTAATCTGGATTGCTGTTGGTCCAACTTTGATGGATACTTTCGTATCTTTATGAGAAAGCTTCAGAGCGCCGGTGAACACTTTTAAATCTTCGTCGAGAGCTAATGTTGCACCAGGAAGTTTTTGCTGTTCAGGATCAATAACCTCGCTGAGTTTGCTTGCGTTGTCTATGAAAACAATTTTTCTATTACCTTTCAACGGGGCCATAACTCTGTCATGATATTTAGTATACTCTCGAACCCAACTATTGCAGTTATAAATATATGCTGCATGGATGTTTTCATATGCAACCTGAGGGAGAACGTAAAACCATTTTTGAAGGAATTCCGTACGAACACGATTGTCCGAGCAAGTATGAGTGAAATCTAAAACAAGTTCGAATGGAGAGTGACAAAATGGCTTCAGTGTGAGAATCACGTGATATATCAGTAAATCTCCATTGGTTTCCCCGATCCTAGAAAATACATGAGCATACACTATTTCAAAATATAGAAAGAAGTACAAAAAATTGTTTAAAAAACTCACTTATATCTTCGAGCGATGTAATAAAAAACAGGATATCCCTGTTTACTGGTTCCAGCTTGATAAAAGATGTTTGAACTTTTGATACTTTTGAACTCTTCTTTTTCTTGCATATTATGTTTCACCATTATTTCTTCGAAATTTGTTGACGACATATCAATACTAGACCATCGAGCATAAGAAGAAGAGAATAATAAACTATAAATAGTGAGAAAAAATTTAAACGCTGTATTAAAATCAATCTAATATTTTTCTTTACTTTTTATTAATATCTTTTAAAGAAACTTACTGAGAATCAACTGGTTTGTGTTCTGGTGGTCCTAGATATGCTAATAAAGTAGCCATCTTATCGAAAGGTCTTCTTCCAACAGCCTTGTGATCTCTACTACTGCTTAAGTAGTCTCCAATGCGTTCCTGGTGATTCCAAAGTAATCTATGTAAAGCAAGTACATTTGCATCCGATACAAATGACATGGGATGACTTGTTTGGTCTACAGTTTCACAATCAGAGGCTATCTGAATAAAGAATCTTCTAGCTGGTTCAAAATGTGCCCTCAAAAAATCATTAAATTGTAGCATATGCTGTTCTTTACTGAATTCCACGTGATTGGCGATATTTTGTAATATCTTTGACATTAGCATCAATCCTCTTTTAATTTGAGGAGGTATTGGTTTATTTATGATACCCATTTCCTGTGGTGAAACGATTGCTGGATTTATGAATCGCAAAAAAATAACTGTTCCTACAGCACTGATGTTACTTTGTGAACATTGAGGGAAACGTTTGCTTAATACTTGGTACAAACAGTGACACATAGATCTTAACTGCAGAGGAAATTTATCGGCAGAAGAAATAATAGCATCGAAAACCTTTTTTGTCAAAGCCACCAAATTTCTTCCATTCTGTTCGATGTCTTCGTTAGCGTCTATTCTAGCACTGTCTACTTCGAATCCTGTCGTAGGATCACTAAGCAATGGTGTTATCAAGGGTTCTAGTAAATTTTGAAGATAATTGGTACCGTATATTTTAAAGCAGAAGGCCATTATTTTGCTACCCAAACTGTTTCCTCGAAAGAGAGTTTGCATACAGTCAGAGACTTCAACTTCGCGGTAAAACATATTCCAAAGCAATGGAGACAGTAAATGCTTTGCATCAAATAGTGTCACAAATACTCGAGCGAGTTCATCCATTTGATTAGTTGTGACAACATTTGCTAATGCCATTGCTATGGGCAATTCACCTTTGTCGCTTATCATGGTTACTAGTTGAACTAGCTGTTCAAACCTATCCGCTAACACGGTTTCAGCCAAAGTATCAAATTCGGTACCTTGCTGTAATATCTTTGTCAATACTTCCATAAATGCGGCGCGTGTTTGTAGATCTTGATTGTATCCTAAACCTACAATGACAATGAAATAATTGAATCAATTAATTCTAACAAAATTCTAAAGATGTATTTGATATAATTTAATACCAATCGAGTGCATCAATCCACTATCTATATTGGCACTGAGTAAGTTGCTCATCGCTTGAATGGTAGCATTACGTAATGTGGATAATTTTCCAGAAGCTATCCGTTGTCTAGCCATAACTTCTTTTTCCTCTTCTGCTGCATCATTACAATCATTTAGCAGATTCATAAACAAAGAAAAATATTTTAGGAACAATTGAGATTTTGCTTCCATTAAATCTCCTCGATCAGATTCTTCTGGTTGGAGAGGTAACCCGCGTAATAAAGCACCCACTGCAGCCATACATGCCTGATCCAAGTCTCTGGAGTATGAACTAGAAAACAAATGTCTGATCAAAAGTGTAAATTACTGTTTTTTTACATATACATATTAAATGAAATGGTTTATTTTGTAATATTACTTTGTGTTAGATGGTACATCTGAAGAGCTGGTTGGCGCTATATGGTGAGTCGTACCCATCACCCAGTCTGTCAAATACTCGACTAATTTATTCCGGAACTTCATTTCTTGACGGAAAGCCAAATCATCTCTTCTCTTCATCATTACTTCCACTAGTTGACAAACCTTCGTTTTGATGTGTATCGCATGAACGTTCATGTCTAGGTGACGTACATATCGTACGATTGCCAAAGTCATGCCTTCAATACTTGTCATTCCAAGATATTCTGAAGGTTCATTTGTTTTTGAATCTAGGACATTTTTCATTATAATAATGGTGTGCTCGATAAATTGAGTATTCACATCCATCACAATCACTTGACCTTGTTGGTCAAAAAATTTATCAACAATGCTTTTGATTTGATCAAACAAAATAGGATATAGTGCAGAACTCATTTCATTTCCAACTAGCTCTTTTACATGTCGTTGGATTTGAGGACCTAATTTTTCGTTGTTACAAATTAATAAACGCAGGAGATTGAAAACAAATTGTGTGACCGGACAATACTGTACATCTTGACTGGAATTGGCTAAACTGACCATTGAGTCCAGTTTTGAAGAACCCTTTTTGGGTTCAGGATAGGGTGGAATCCCGCCAGATATTGATCGGTTTGGTGATTTCCTTTGAAGACAAACGCCACCTAAAGCACATAAGAAACCTGTCATGTACGCCCACTCGTTGATTTGCTCATCAAGATCATGATCCATGTTATGATGGGATGGGCGTCGTTTACTTGCGCTTCGATTAAACGATTCCACTTGACCCTCATCGGTCTTACACTTGGGATAATTCGCTAATTGACGAGACATCACTTCCCAATTGCGAAATGTTTCTTCCCAAGCCTTGAAACAAAATTTTAATAAGGTAAATGTTTATAATAGTTTAAAAATTTATAATTGACACTTAAATGTTTTCTACATTTCCAAATACTAGATTAATCGTTATTATAGCAAAACTTTAGTTTTTTTATTTTAATTATAAATAATTAATAAAGAATTATTATTAAAGTCTGTTAAAAAACTTACAAGCTGAACACCGTTTCCACAATGTTCGATTTTTCGTAGAAGAGCCATGATTCGTTTTTGTAAAGCCAATCGTCCTAACAATAAAAAAGGTTCGCTATTGAATATTAATCAATTAACATGTCTAAAAATTGTAAGCGTTAATATCTATAAGAAATTACCTTGACTTTGATCATAATAACATATTCTAGTGTCACCACTGGCTGAAATCAAAAAATTATTCCATATTATATTTACTTATATTCTAAACAAAGGTTTATAATCTTTTAAGAATTATATACCAGTGTTTAAAACGCTGGAAGCTTGAGAGAGCTCCATATATAAATGATAATTGGGCAACAAACATGTCACAGCAACTTCGTCGCTGCCACAACGAATTTCTGCTTCAGTACACAGCAAGGCGAAACAAGACATAGATATCAGTACCGCTTCAATATCTATGCTCCATAGATACATAAAGAAAACGACCTGAGAATGCAACATAGTAATATCGTCCATTTCAATTATACTTAGATACAATATAGTAAATAATTGTTTTCATGAACAAACCTCAAGTTTAATATGTGCTTGCTTACAAATATTAATTTGACTACCGACGTTGGCATAATCTTTGTTTTGTGAAAGGAAAGCATTTCGACAAATTAGGATTTCTCGAATCCATTTTAGGATGTCTGTATAATTAACGATTTGGTGTTGAATAAGCTTTTGAGATATTGAAAATAGCACTTGTGAACTGACATCCCAAAAAGTATTGATCGGTGCATCTGGATTCCATGCTTTGATTTTGTCTGGATTATGCAACACCAACAGCGCTTCCATCGCCTCTTGTGCAATATCCGGCATTGTGGATTGGTGTACTAAAGAAACTAATCCATTGACTAGTTCTAATGTCGAGCTTTGAATTTCGTGGCCGGCTTTGCCTTGATTCTGAAAAAAAAATAAATCTTAAAAATCGAATAAAACTCAAATTATATGAAATTTGAATTTAATACCAACATTTAACATCAACATCGGATCTGCATGAATAAGTTTGACCATCCATAACAGAAGATTTCGATGACTGAAAATTTCTTCAGCGCGATCTTTGTATTTGCTTTGTTCTTTGCCTTTGAGCGTCAGGCTTTGTATCATTTTCAACGGTGTATGGGATATGTAACTCTGAGTAACTTTGTTCAATGTGTCAGTGAACATGTTTCTCAACTCAGCACTACGAGAATAAACCAACTCTATTTGAGGCCACCATGGCAGTCTTGGTTGAGTGATAATTCTAAAAAATCCCGTGTTATTAAAATATCATTCATAATCAGAGTACTTGCAATTTTTAAAAGAAAAATATTATTAAATAAATGAAGAAATTCTAGCAATATATCAGTGACTTGAATTATACATTATTTTCAATGTTTTTATTTCAAATATAAAACAAACCTGTAGGCAAAAATATGAATTCTATTAATATAACTAAATATATTTAAATCATCAAATATTTTACTGAACGTACAATGAATTAAAATTTATCTTCATTTATACATTTCGTTTAAATATACTTTTTTCGTTATCGTACTTTTTTATTAAAAATCTCTAATTAACAGTTGATTAATATTCATACATATAGTATGACTAGTTAATTATACAGTTTATTTTGAACGAAAAAATGCCTTGAAATGGGTACAAAATTCTAATAATACTCACTTATAGAGTGAACTAATCAAAACGAACTGGTACATCGTTGGAGAGTTGAGGTTGAGACAAACTTTAAATACTTCGTTGTTATGAGGCTTGATACGAAAACAACTAACAAAATAGTCAATAAGCAACTCGATGTCTTGGGTAACATAGTTCTGACCCCGCGAGAACGGCTTGGTAAGATTGAACAGTAGTGATGTTACATCGCTCATCACGTGTTGTACTAGGGTGAACGTGACGTTGTTAGAATCCAAATTATTGATGTAAGTAGAAGACTTGCAGAGTTTGAAGCAAGTCACCACGGCAGCTTCCATTAGCTGTCGGCTGGAGCCGCCATGCGACCCCAAGCCTTTCTTAACACTGTCAATAAACGCCTTTTTCTTGGAATGTTTTGGCGAACAGGGAGCTCCGGTGTCAGCGTTCACAATTTCTTCCAAAACTTTCGGCGATAAAATCAACAGCATTATTTGCAGAGGCCAGAAAATTGCCACCCGGCCTTTTTTGTTGTCGGCGCAATAATCCAGAACATCGAACAGCTCTGCGCATACCTTTCCCAGATCTTCGTTCGGTCGTTTCTGAAGATCCGCGAATTCGTGTGGATACGTATCTATCCAGTTCCAAATAGCTTTTTCTAAAGAGTTCGTCATCACTGCATGAACTGACTTTTTCAGTTGACGAAACTTCTCCTTTGTTTCTAAAAAAGTAATCACTGTCTTGTGATAATTAAAACATTTTCAGCAACATGTATAAACTATTTATTAGGCTTTGTAATGAGAATTAAAGGATAAAGGCAGTTAAGAGGATAAAGAGAATGAAAATAAAGTAATCACCTTGTAGAAGCTTAGTCAGTCCATGCACATCAACATTAATATATTGGATGAGTTCAATATCACTGTAATCCGGATTCTCTTCGCTAGAAACGGAAAGCTCTTGAAGACGAGCCGATATTCGATTAAAGACCGCGTTGAAAAAGTTGAAACTCAATGCAAACAGTACTTTGCTCGCTAGATTTTTTAAATGAGTATTCTGTGGACTATCGTTTGGTAAATCTGTAAGATTATTGGTCGGTTATAAGTTGATAGAAAGGTGCTGAAATGGTCTATTTAATTTTCATTTTCTATTAGTATGGAAAAAAGACTTACCAATAAACTGACATATTTCCCGTAGAAGCAATTTAACGTTCATAGTCTCGTCATATTTAGTCGAGTCTTTGGGCTGATTAACTAGGCAGCGTTCCAAGGTGTCTAAAACGATGACGATGGATTCGTAGCAAAGTCGATCTTGATCTGTGCTGAATGATCTTTGTCCTCCAATGACTGGGACCATCTCGTTGACCCGTTGCAGCATTTTCGTAAGGCCAGATATTACGAGGGAGAAACGATAGCGCGAAATTTGTATTAAACATTTTTTGTTTTTTTCTTCGTTTAGCTGCGAATATGTGCTTTGTGATTTTGTTCGACATGGTAGCTGCAACAATATTTGTATTTGTATATTAAAATTTGATGATTAAAAACTTATAGTTAAATTTTTAGATGTTGCACGATCAGATTGATTAGTGTATATTTGCGTATCGCATTTTTTACAATGTACAGAGAAAATACGATGACATGTTACACAGACAAAAATATATTTTTTCTATACCAAAATATAGGAGAAGTATTTTTTCATATTTTCGTCCATTAGAAATGACTAACCAATGCTATTGTATTTTTATTTCAAAGTTCATATAATATATTTTAAAATATATATATATTAGTTTTTCTTAAACCGTAATAAGAGAAAAATATGTTAAAGCCATTTTAACGTTCCTTACGAAAACTATAACATCGTTAAAAATCGTTGAGAAATTCAGTAGCTTTTAACAATTTTAAATACAGATGTGTTTGTTCTTAGCAATTTTTTTAGATGTCTTATGTTTTATAAAGGACGTCGATTTAAACCATATGTCTATATAAATTGATTAATTGAAGATATATGAAGTATATATGAGAGTTATATAGAACTTATATTGAGCATGTATCGAATATACTTGTTAGCCCTTTTATGCATGCATGAAAAATATGTAGAACATACATAAGACAATTTATACTACATATGCTAGCATATGTATATCTCATATATATGTTACATACACTTTCTATTTATAATACAATTAAACATTTAAAATTGATTAAAATATAATGTTTTCATTTTTACTGAAATTATTTCTTTCAAAACAATGTTTTATTTTTTGAAAGTAATTAACTTAAGTTTTCAGTGATAAGTAATTAGAATGTAAACTTTCAAACGTGTTTTCTAATTGTAGATAAAACAATAGTTTTCGTAGCGCGTTTGTAAGTTAGGTTTCACTCTTTGTGTCTTTTGAAATATAAACAACATTAACGAGTAAAAATTAAATTAACGATTACAGAGATTGTATATCACTTTGGAAGAATTATATTTGGAAACAATATTTTTGAACATTTTAAGCTGTTCAAAATTCTTTTTCCTTACGACGAAATCATTATTTATGTAAAGTTTCGTATAAAAATATTTGATGTTTTACAGAATTGTGTTTACAAAGTAATATTACCACGTTCTGCTAGCAGAATAAATTTAAATGTACCTATTTAAATTAATTTACGAAATCTGTTATATTGACAAAAACAACCTAAATACACGGTATTCACATGCAGATAAATTTACATCAATTTGAATTTGAATTATGATTACAACTAATTTAACAGTGAATATTCTTGAATTGTGAGTTTCAGGACAATTAATTCACATCAAATAGCTTACGATTTTTTATGCTATACCCTGAGGAATGTCATTTTTCCCTGCACAGATACCAAAAGAAATTAGCTATAATAAAATAATGATAAAATCTTAGTTAATATAATCACATTATAAACTTCAATCAAAAGTGTCGTATAAATTCACCACTATTTCGACTTTCAAATAAAATAAATTCCAAAATGTTAAAATAGCTATAATAAACAAATTAAATATATGTGTTTTAAGAAATTATCTTTTCTATCTGTTAAAATATAAGCAGAACGCTTATAAAAGTTAAACGGAGCGACTGTTTGATAAAAACTAATAATGAATAATAACAATAATTAATGTATGAGATGATTAAACAATTATTCAAAAGATATTTTGAAATATACATATCCTTTTTAAATTGTAATATGTGCATGATTGAATTTCTCGTCTTAGTCCTTTTCAATTTCGTTTTTCTCTATATTAATAGTATGTCTATCAAACGTTCATCATAATGCTGTCCATCAAGCAGAATAAACATGTACTGAAAAGAATTAGCATCGTATCCAATTTTATTGGAAAATAGAACAATTTTCAACTAACTTAAGTTAACATGAATCATCAAAAAACTTACTTTTAAAAAATTTACAAAGGATTTGAATGCACTTTAAAAACGCTTTAAATTAAGTCGACGGATTAAAAATCACTTCATGGTAAAGCTTAATAAAAATTTCACTTAAAGTGCAAATTTAATGAGCAATGTTCATAATGTGTATTATAAACATTTTTCAGTAAGAAAACACAAAATAATTAAGCAACGAGCCATCACTGTGGTATTTCTTGTTTCAAATCATTTTAATATAAGTTCATTAAATAATGCATAGTTGATTTCAGTTCACTTTGAGATTGAAACATTGTTATGTTTAATATTAATGTGGAATTAATTCAACATCAGTTTATTTAAATTAACTCATTTTGTTTCCGTGTAATAGTAATAATTTCAAAGGCTGATGCGATAGAACATAAATTTCTACTTTAATAACTTTTTTCTCTCCATTAGGTTTTTATTTTAAATCGTAAATAAACCATAAAAACTACATAAAAATTTGTTATAAAATAAATTTTGCAAGCAATAAATAAAACAAAATAAAAAACTAATGTATAAAAAATGTCTAATAATGAGTGAATCATTTATAAACGTTAATTAATTAGTAAAAAACGTACGTTAAATTGAAAATCTAGTAAACAACTCGATTTATTTTCATCATTTCTGTTATTTCTTGAAAATCTTTACTTCTGAATTAATTATGTTGAAATTGCGAAAACACATGACAATATCTGAACAAGTTTCAGCTCGTTCATCGAATAATGAAACAAACAATTAAAATTCAAATAATTATAAAAAAATATCATTATTTTCCAACAATAGTAAATTATCTAATTTAAAAATAAGTCATAATTGAAAAGTTTATTCTTGTAAATTGATTAATATGTATATGCATTTGTGACATTATTCTAGCGAACAATGAATATGATTATTAATTTCGTAAATTTATAATGACATTCTCAGCTTTTGACATAAATTAAATGAAAATCACAACGTTAAGAGAATAATATGCATTCAACTTGATTATATAATAATAATAGGGTAAGTTAATATTTAGTATTCAAATAACATTTGGGCGTTAAGTTATTCACACAAAGGCAAAAAACTAGCATAAAAATTGAAATTTAAATTTAGATTAAATGTGAATTTACTTGGATATGATCGAAAAATAGGTTGTTCGCTCGAGGTTAAAAAAGCATTTTTCATAAGAACTAATACTTTTACACGAGTATAAGTTTGATTATTTAAACTATGCGTTAGTTTATTTGCATTTTTATTTAACTTTTGATCTACTTGTTAATAAATTTATTATCGAATTAAAACCGAATTTCCGACCGAGTTCATAAGATTTTCTACTCTACGTCGATACGTCTAATATTAGATCTGACGTTGAGCATAACGCTGAAATGAATTTTAATCGAATCAGCTATTGAGCAAAGAAATTGGAAATGCTTCACAACTTTAACTCTAATATCCATTTTCTGCATTTTGAAATGGGGAAAAAATGGCGTTTCAGGAACTATTTATTTCACATGAGCTGAATTCAACGCAAATCAAATACTCCTAAAAATGCGCAAATATGTTTTACGAAAGAATACACGTGCAATTAAACGTTATACTGGAAGCTTCGTTAAAAATTAGGTCGACGTTTTATAAAAAATAAAAGCCCCAAACGAATCCTATTCATAAAAATGTATCCACAAAATTCGATCGGATAGTCAGACTAGAATAAATGTTGGAATGAATGAATGAAAAATAATTGCGAGTGAAAAAGATGAGAATAAGAAACGGAAAAAGAAAGCCAATGAGAATTGGAAGCTCTCAGATAGAAAAATGTGCAGACGGTAAGAAAACGAATCAAAATAAGAGGCAAAGTTTCAATGAAATATGTTATTGCTCGCATGTTTCGTTGTATCTTCAATAACCCCTGGCAAGAGCAGAAAGTCGGGCGGTGGGTGGCGCGAAGGTCAATCAGGGGGAGGCGTGGAGCAGGCGCTCCAGACAGTGAACAGGCTTTGGGGCATTCTATGAATGAACCCAGTCGATAACAAAGTTTCATCGCCCAAGCAATCGATAAATTGAGCAGCCAAAATATCGTACAGTCCACGACGAATTGCAAACAGCAAGACTAACGTTAAAATTGACACCAAATCAAAAGATGATTTCAACTCGAAACAATTGGGGTGGTTAATAAAAAATGGTTAAACTATATGAAATAAACAAACCGATGGGCTAATAAATGTAGAAGAAATGGACTTGATCAATGAAGTACAATTACAAGAGCAATAGAAATTTGAATGAGTCTATTTGTGTGCATTTACGTGTGAGTGGGCGGGGTTCACACACCGAGTATTGAAATGAAATCACACAAAAAAGGTCGAAATAAGTTGGTTTGTTGTGAATTATAGAATTAATGTTGCGGAATATTTACTGAAAGCTATAAAGAGAGTTGTTAATGATGGGCAAGTACCTGATCTTCGAAACGCGCGATCAGCGAAATGGCCCACTCGCTGGGCTTCTGTGTGCCCATGACCTACGGATGCTTATCCGCGACACGTCATTGCTTGAATTTGTCAAGCTTTAGGTGAGGATGCGTGTGGCTGAGAGGAGCGAAGAAGACATCAGAACGCCGCCATTTATGCCAGTAAACTGGTGTCGAGTGTCGGCTCTTGCTCGGCCGAATCTTTCGGTGAGCTTGGGGGTGGAAAAGCGAGCAGTCGCACACCACGCAATCGCGCCATTCATAAAAGCTCGGGGCCATGCAATCGATCGACTCCGCATGAGTTCGATCTAGACTCGGATCGCGCGTGCTCTTTATTTTTCTAATCACTCGACTAGCTTTCTACAATTATTTCAATGAATTCGTATGCTCAATACTGCCAAGGCCAACAACACCTCGGCTGTCTTTTTCGTTTGTCTCGATTCAACGAGACAGACCCGACCTCCGCGCCTGAGGTCGCGCGCTACGCTTAATAAAGCTCTGTTCATTGATGAAGGATCCCAACTCTCAATGAATGATTCATTCATTGACACATTTCATTGCTCTGTTCATCTGCCATACCGCATTTAGACTGCTTGATCGAATATTTCTTCGGCATCGCAAGGCTTTGGAATTAGACATTTTGTTTTTATACCAATTTCATCTTCTTTTTGGATAGTTTGTCTTATTAAATGCGCTGAGACAAATTTTTATAACCAATAAAACGAGTTACCTTTTTCTTATAACAGTAGAGCAAATTCGTCGTGTAGATATCAAATTATAACAAATTTGCAGATTTTTTAACGTAAATATATAAACATCTGTGCAAAAATCGCGAGGTCATTTTATAAAACTTAAGTTTATTTCTGAATTATATATAAACTCAAATTAATATAAATATTATTAAATTAAAATTTATGTAAATTAGGTTTCATATTTACCCTTTTTCTTTATTCTATGAAAGTACCACTTTTTTATTAACAATCATTGGAGTTTAAATTCCAAAGAAATAAATAAAAAATAATAGAACTTATTTTTATAGCAAAACTATACAGCTAATATTAATATAGTTTCTAATTTAGATTTCAAACTTTTTATAAAATAAATTAATTACTTTACAGTTTTTGCAATTAAGAAAATCGCCTCATTTCTTTAATTCTTGCTCAATTTCTCTATTCTAATTGCCAGATTAAATTGACTAGTTAAAATATCTGTTTATATAAATAAATATTTTGTCTAATCTGATTGTCTGGTCGTCATCAAAGTTCTGTCTGATTAGATAAGTGAAACTATCGTATTCAGTTTTCTAATATCTATCTCGAACGAGTTTGATATACTATACATGTTAGACAAAATTTTGAATATGTCTTGCCAAAAAAAAGTTTCGTAAGTTTGGATTTCTATACAATAATAAAAGTTCAAAATATATTTTAGATACGGGATATTTCGAAGTCATAGTCAAATTATTTAATTGCAACTTTGAGCAAGTTTCTTTTAGATATTCTGAGTTAGTTTTATTCTTAGATGAGACTTTATTTAATTTCTTAATTGGAATTATAATAACTTATATATCGTTATTTATATTTCTTTAATTGATCAGTTTAATCTTAGTATTTTTATATTTGACAAAAATGACCGGGAAAATCTATAAAAAGTTTGCGGATAGTACATTAAATTTAATTGAATTATATTACATTTTAATTAAATCATTTTTAAATAACATTTCAAACCAGGTTTTTGATATATTAATATTTAATACATATTATCAGTGAGTTTTTTATATTAAATTTTAATATTTTTTAACACTACGAAAACTCCGT
>JABFQD010001311.1:0-18854 GCA_022817045.1 Psix sp. ZL-2020 | reverse complement strand
GTAAAAGAATGTTACCACTAAAAATGATTAATAGTAAAAAATTTAATTTTATGAAAATCTCGTCATAAAGTATTTGAATGTTACTTTTTTTATAGCCTATGACACATTCTTGACATTCAGAGGAGTTAACCTGACATGAATAAATTTGACTCTGTTCGTTAGTTTTCAAGTTATAACGGAACACATTAGAAACCCAACAAATACATTTTGTTATTTATATATTATCAAGGTAATTATATTATTATAAAACATAATTTTCATCTTACAAAATGCAACTCCAAAGCATATTTTTTTCATGCAATAAGAAGGATAAATAGTCATGTGCAAAATCACACTTTGTGTATACAGTTATAGCAACTTTGACCACTGTTCATATATACAACAGCAGTGCGGTTATTCTGACGTAAATTCCATAAGTTGAGCTTCAAATATTTATGTTATCTTTTAGCAGATACAATTTTGTTTTAAATTTTGTAATACAATAAATATAGTAAAATCTAATCTTTAAAATGGTGCAGTGAAAAAGTCATAAATTAAATGTTATTTTAAAAAAAAGTGATTCTTTTTAAGCCATGAAAAAGCTACACGTCACTTCATATTATGAAGCAACTTCTGGATGATAGTGAACTTCTCATTTAAAAGCAATTAAAATCAATTGTTGATTATTTTATTATTTAGCATGAATCACATAGTTAATACACTGATTAATCACTTTAAACGTATATTCCAATTTTTTTAAATGACATTTATATAACGCGTCTGCAAACAAAATAAAAAATTTTTTACATAAACATGACTTTCGTAACACATTTATAAAATTCCTTTGTTAAGGTGTACATCAATTTTCCCAGCATAATGATCAGTAATTAGTAATTTCAAGAAAATACTAAATGTAATTTTACATCTCTTTTATCACGCAGGTTTTAATTTTCTTTCTCTTTTTTCTTCTGATTCTTAGGCGCTTTCTTCTTCTTGAAAAGTATTTTCCTTGTTTTACGGAATTCTCCGTAACAACCTTTATTTGTAACAAGATATTTAAATAATTTTTTAATTAATGTACAACATTATTGTAAGTCTCTTAAAGTAACCATCATCTTAAATTGGAATTTATTTTTTTTATTTATTTATGTTGACAAATGTTCAAAAATACTCAATTAAAAATACATGTTTCATAAAAATAAAAGAAAAAAAATAAACATTTGTTTCTCTTTATTTTTTACACATCTACAATAGCTGATATCGAATAAAAGAACTGCTGCAAAAGATCCTGTATGTTTTTTGTCATAACCACCCCACCAATAAAAACAAAAGGGTCGAATGTGATTCTTTATTAATTATTTGAAACTAATTCACGATTATAAAAAAGGATAATCATATTTTAAGACACAACAAATCTAAAAATCAATTAAAAGTAAACATTCGATAAACATTAAATTGACTTTCAAACAATTTTAATAACCTAATTTTTGACAGAGTCAGCGTAAATTAAGTTTATTAACATTTTTTTAATAATTAAATGATCCTCCAAAATTAATATTCAGTCCACACTCAACTAATTTTCAGTATATTCTCTTGATATTAATTTTTGTCACTACACCCCAAAGTTACAATGACCCGTATTGCCCCTAACTCAAATCCCACCGTGGAGACATACAAAAGATTCTGTCTACATGACAAATATATGACGTATTAAATGTGCGTCAAGATTATTAGCACGAGGCAAGGGCCACAACTTGTCTAATCTTGATAGCCTATTTTACGCACTTGTTACATAATATATTATTTCCTTGTATTTAATAATAATTGAATGATAGCCAAATAATTAATTTTTCATTTCATTGCTATTTTCATTGCATCGCGAGTTAAACGAAACGTTTGTTACAAAATAGCAAAATTTAATTGAACGTTTTTTCAGTCTACAAAAACGGGAATTTTGAAACAATTGTTAAACTGATTTTACAACGAAACTAGATCAATGTTTAGTTTGCGAAAATAATGTTTAGGACAGAAAGATCCTTCGGTTGATTTAACCGAGCATTTAATTGACTACATGAATACACAGATATGAATTGCGCATCTGACCGCGATGGCTGTAAACAAAGACAAAACATGTGTCATCCCTGTTGTCCTCATTAGTCTGAGGACACGTGAATCTAACTCGTGAACCAATCGAATCAATTGAATTGGAGCACAACCATCCAGATATAACGTCGTTTTTTGACGAACAGTAGGACAAACCGACGCATCACATATTGTTTGCGTTGATCAGACTATCCGACAGTTTGAAACCGAACCGATACGCTAACATGATCTCGAAATTTGGATGATCTTTGCGAAGGGTAGCGCATTCAAATTGCACAAAGTCAATTTCCATAAGAGAATTCCATAAAACGTGGTAGTTGGAAGAAAGACCGTTGATTTCTTGTATACAAATTTGGACGTTCAAATATTTATGATAAAAGTATTTCGCTGTTTTTGTTACAAAATATGGGTCAATTTGCAATTCTATTCCACGTACTTGGTAATATTTGCAATAAAAATAGGAATCGATCGTTGCTTATGGTTACATTCAGAGGACTCGCTTGGAATATATAATGAGCCGAGTGGAGTTAACTACTTTGCGAAAACCCATAGAAGGCAGCCAAGGGATGCAGTTTAGTCCTCGAATTTGCTCGCGAAATAGATTTCGATTGAATTTCAGCTGCAAATATAACCAAAATAAATGATCCCAAATCCAATAGTCCGCGTCAAAGCAGCAAGTTCCAAAAATAGATTGCAACGTCGGCGCATTCGAAATTATTTTCTAAAGTCTATCAGTCAAAATGCTTCTTCTTCAAATTCCCATGGCGATATACGAAACGCGAATTCCCAAAAAGATCAAATGATATCCTGAATGAAAAAATTGCGGAACAAAGTTGCCAACCTCTGCATTATTTTTTAGACTGCAGAGGCTGTCCGGAGAAGAGTGCAATGCTATATGTGGCAATTGCGAACTTGAGACCATCGTTTGCGCACACTAACACAGCCACGAGGCTCCCTTCTCGTCTATGCAAAGCACCTTGTAGACATACTTTCATTCATTAAAAATTTAACAAGATTTACTTTCATCGCGTTTTTTGTCACGAGCCGTACTGTTTTATTATTCAGACCAAATAACGCGCCCAGTTAGCGTTTTTACAAAATTTCGTCACTCCGCCATGTTCGTTACGTTGCACGTTTTACCTCCAATAAGAAAGAATAAGGTTCTATCTTTTTCATTAATAGATTTCTCTTAGGATTTTTCGTTCCATTTCCTCTTCTTTTTTCATCCGTTCGTGTTTCTTTATCCTTTTTCTGCGTTTATATACTCGTATATATACTTTAGTTTTATTTACAAACATCGTTGTTTGTCCTCAATTCGACCTTTTTAATTGTGTTTTCGACTTTTTGTTTACATCCATTTAACATTTGTTTACGTTGTCGAGCTCTGTATTTCATATCCGTTTCTATTTACATTTTTATCGTTCAGTTTTACATTTTTATAGAAACATAATATGTTTGTAATGGTTGAAATTAGATGAATGATATTCGAGCGCATCAAAGAGCTCAGCAGTGACTGAGACAGGTGTTAAAAGTGGCGTTATTGTGAGATGAATTTCTCCTCAGCATCGCTCAGTTAACTCCATCATTCGGGTCAGACTAAAAATAACTCGCTCCCTGACAATATCAACATAATATCCGAGGTTCATTCGCAATTGATATCACTTTCAAATGTGCGATTGATCAATGCAAGCAAAACTTAAATGGTTATTCACAGACGTCATCAGCAAATCAGCGGAGAAAAATCAATAACATTTGCATCAGGATGATTTTTGATGAAAGCACGCAACACTTGGCAATTCCAGCAGCCACGCAATTTCCCTCAAGGCAGCAAAGTGTTGTGTACAAATTTCGCTTAGATGCGTCATCTGTTCTCATATGGGCGTCATTATATCTGAAATATTTTATCCGTCTGCATGACATATAACCTAAATTGAAACACGCTGATCTCGCGCAGACCGTCCATGTGTTTGCCATCAGTTAGACATTTTTCTACTGGTATCGCGCGGCGTTTGTAAATTATGGTACATTCAAGATGACGCTGGTCAATGATGTCTTTGATGTTTGGACTTTTTCATTGCGCTTTTTCAAACCATCAAAGATGTGTAGGGTATTTAATTACTCTTCCTTGTAACTGAACAAATTCAGTTTCGCACAATATCAATAAACTCTACTGGTGCAACTATTTTGCGATACGTCAATACATGTTGCAGTAGGTGGAGCAAATATTGTCAATGCTTATAAATTCAATTCGCACGAAATCTAATCAATCGAGCATGTTTGCCACGAATATTTGCACAGGATTAAAAGAACTGGTTGTTGGATGAGATTGTTAAGAATTTTTTGTTGTCGATTGAACAATAAGTTAGTTTTGTTTGTAAAACGAAAGGAACATGGAACGGAAATTGAGAGTGCTTTCTGAACAAAGCGTGGTATATTTTGGCTGCGGATCTGAGTTGTGTTTGGTTTTTGCATTAATTTGAGCTTGAGTTTTGAGTTGGCAGTGTTTTTTTTTTCGTGGTCTAGAAACCAACACGTAACTAAATGAACGCGTTGTTCCGAGGAATGGAAAAATAACGCCATTGTGTATTTTAAGAGGCGGTGCAATTCTGCTAAGTTGACTTTTAAAGTATGATACAAATGTGTAAAAAGAAATTTGTTAAACAAATCTAAATCTTTATTTTTAGGTATGCGAGTGAAATTTATAGCACGACATGAATTTCGAGTCATAAGTGCGCACCGTTGGAAACGAGTTTTTAATCAAGCGATGTTTTATGAAAAAACTCATAAACGTCACTGTCTTTTGGCAGCTTCCATGATTACGTTCGAAATTCGCTCGACGCCGGGATAAAACTGAGCGTGTCTCGCGGTGAATGGCGGTTCGTGAGTTCACGTCGTTATGACACGCGTACCGAGACAAGCATAAAAGGCAATCGTTACTGAACAGTGAATGGACCTTGCGCTATCGGAAAACTTGTGAATGAATTAACCGTGTCGGGTCACGGCTTTTCAAATAAATAACACTTTTTCTTTCGATTTTAATCCACAAACTTCCAGTGTTACTTCCATCGCAGCTCTGATTTCCACCCAATCGATAGATTATAGGCTTCACATAAATTAAACTTGTTCCATCATAAAACGAACAATTTATTACTGCAGAGAAAAAAAAGATGAAAAGTTTTCAACCTTAATAAGAACTGTCGAGGTACGTACTATAAGTGTTTCATTGACGTGAAGATGACAGGAAATTAGTCAATAGGAACACGGATTCTTGTCAAACTGATTTATTCCAGTATTCTCATCTTATCTAACTTTATCACTGTTATTATTACTAAAAACAATTCTGAATACAATAAAATTAAAATAAAAAAAAACAACAACTTTAAACTAGCTATTTTTTAAGCAATTTTTTTTTGAGATACGAGTTTAACCTTGCATTTAACTTACGTCAGAATAAATCAATGATTACTACTGACTTATATTAGTTTCGTGAAGATGGAGCCACAAAAAGCAATAATTATTTTTTGGATCCATCACTGAAGCGATTTTTTACTTGAGTTACGTGATTGCATTTTCAACTGTAATCGTAAGTTCTAACTGTAAACTGAAGATTATAATCGGAATAAAAAATTGCGTTTCCAATATAAGAAGTCTCGGTATCGTTGGCGAATGATTCTGATGGAAAAGAATGAGATGTACTATATATTGACATTGAGCTAGTGATTGGTACTGGGTTATTGATGATAATGGATATTTAATACTCAGCACTGGTATATCCGGAAAATGATTTAAAAGCGGGTTATTATTTTTATCTTGGGTCAGCGTAGTCAATAATTCAAAGTGAAAAGGTCATTCGAAAGTTTCAATTGTAAAGCCATCAAGAGGCATTTTTGTCGACACTTTTTCGTGTTATCTGACTTGCGTTTTTTATTCCAAAACTTATTTCAAATTATTTTCCTTCGGATTTGCATCTATCAGTAGCCGCATAATTCGGCCGTTGAGAATGCCTGTCACACAATTTTATGCGCTTCTAAGATCACGCAACTCTGGCCCAAATACCTTGGCGAATAAATTACTTCGATGAATATTAATATGAACTTGTAAAACAGCGCCATAGCTCATCCTCATAACTAATATCATTTTGATTACCATTAAATGCTTAACTAGTACGTCATCATCGTAGCTGATCTATTCGGCGAAGTCTTGCCGAATACACTCAAAAAGCTATCACCGCGTTAAACAACAACCTAATTACTCTCAGTGCTCTTATCGTTCGCAACGTTACGTAACGTTTTTTGTCACCATAAACATCTTATCTTGAAGAGTCACCGCACTGTTAAATCCGGAGAGAAAAAATTTGAAACGCGAAAAAATGTTGATAAAACACAACTTTGTTTAATGTAAAAGTGAGCGAAAGGATGATAAAAGTAATTAGTTTGATCAAGTTTTTTCAACTCTTGATGCTAACTTGTAATTAAAAATTAGTAATCAAGTGAAACAGAGACAACGTTATTGATCGGCCAAGTCTATAAATGAACGATAATATTTCATATTATAATAAACATATTGTTTGCGCGGACAATCAAATTATCGTAATATCAACGAGATAATTTAGTGATAATCTTGTTTTGGCCTCTATTTAATTCGCACACTTTATATTTTGCGAATGAATGGACTTGTTCTAGGTCTAACTCAATACAGCGCGCTCACACCGGATGTATTGTTTGTTTGTTTGGCCCGAACTTCGTTTGACTAGTTTGAAGAGGACGAGAGCTCGGTATTTAATGTGTAATATTCATCAAGGGAGAATCAAACAAACGACTCTTATTGAAACGAAATTGTGTGCTCAAAAGTTGTCCGCTATCTTTCAACCAAGTATTTGACTTGAAACTCCGCGGATAAGATTTTTAAATATCATCTCATAGAAAAAAAATGAGTCCAACCTTTTGCCTCTGCAATATCTTATTGTACCATTGACAAAAGCCATTTTTCAAGCAACTTTTTGTTTACACGCTGAGATGCTATGCGAATCGTTGCTTTTTATTTCAGAAATAAAAAATGATCATTTTACGGGCAAAATTGAAATTTCACCTAAAATGACTTTTCCTTCAACATCAGCGACATGTCTCCATGTGAATTGTCAAGTTCCAAAAATTCCATTTTGTAGAACAAAATGTTGGTTTTGTGTGATTGCAGTGGAAACGTCATGTTTGTCACTGCAGGATACGCAGATGTTTGGTTCTTAGCCACGACCGGAAGCGAGTAAGGTACGCGTTAATTTCATCGTTCGGCCAGGCTTTCAACTCGCTTTTTTCGGTCGTCACAAAATGAATAACCGGGGAAGACGCTGAGATAAGAAGCCGCCACTGCAAATACGCCTCTTGTTAATCTTCGCATGCGAGCGAGCAGTGCTCTGTCTCTTTTAACACCTACAGATGAGAAACATTTGCTTTCAAAGTGCAGCACCAATTTGCGCTTTGTTTGCGCCGCACTTTCCTATTCCCTTTCGCGAGTCTCTCTAACATCAAGCTTCTTCTTTTATTCTCCTTAGGATCATCTCGTTTCTTACCTAAAAGTCAAACATTTCCTACTTTAATAACTTACTTTCGTTTACTCAAAATTTATTTCTCTTATGTATCTTTCTCATTAATTATATCATCATTCATAATCACTTCTGTCAAATAAATAAACAAAATTTAAGAACGTCAAAAAAGAAACGGCAAAATTAATTCGCGCAATTTGTCCATTGTCTTTCGGTGATATTTTACAGTTGAAAAGCAGAATTTCTGCAAGGCGCAACTCAATTTGTCATTAGTAAAAAGTCCGTAAAGGGACAGTTAGCGTGATAATAAAATTGGCCACACACTTGCACGGCGAGTAATTTATGTGCATGCTCTTTGCATCTCTGAGCATGTATTATGGTAAAATAATTCTATTTTTATCGTTTCCACATTACACACTCTTTTGCTTGCAATATTGGAGCAACATCGCGAGACAGCCTCGTCTATATAATTCTGCCGTGGTAGGTGCTTTTTGATGTTGTTTTAGCGATGCATTAATAGGAACCATCTTTGATTCAATCTTGTCTTCTGTCTGCATAATTTGAAAGCAAGTTCCTACTCAATTGAGTTGGGCTTAACTTGAGTTTATAATAAATTTAATGAGATTTCACAGCTTATTATCTAAGTTTATATAAAACTTGTTTGCGTAACCGTAACCAACTTTCGGCGCTCTGAAATTCATTTTCCAAAGTGAGAACGACGAAGTATCAAACCGAAATCCAAAACTCATATTTGTCCTTTTCCTCCAGATAAGATTCATCTGATAGTTAATGGTTAAACAATTATGTCTTATCAACAACATTTAATTACAATATAAAACTCGTCATTGGTTCTTGAGAATAATTAAGATCCAATCTAATCGTCCATCAAATAATCTCTATGAGCTTAATAATCAAGATATTTAGCGTACGGAAATGTGACGAGTAGCGGCATATAAAGCCGTCACTTTTTTCATCTAACCGGGTAGCTTTTATGGTTCCGAAATTCCCATGCATGTGGCTCACTGGCGGCACAAAAAAGCGTCCCGAATTGTCACTCCATAACTCCGTTAGATGGGGCAGTTTTTCTATTTCCCGTCATCGCGATAAGCTTATTTACACGGACCTAGAAGCAATTGGACTGGATCTACACTGCCAGCGGCTAAAAATATGCGAGTTCTCGGCCACTTATTGCGCCAATCATCCGAGCGTTGATCCGAAATTCGCCGACGTCCATTAAATTGATACAAAAAGCGATGCGAGTTTCCATTAATCAATTACTCCTGTGCCGCCGGGTGTCAATAAACCGCGCTTCCGCTTTCTCGAAAAAGTCTGTCGCGAGCCCATTTTTCATTCTCTCGCCTTTCGTTCGGTTTATAAAACGCTGTGATTAGTTTCTGAAAGACAGACAAATTATTTCATTATTAAATATGAACAAAAATAGATTTAAACAAACGGTTTCGCTAGATTGATGTTTACGACTAATAAACGACCTGATAGAAAAACAGGAATCAATGAAATGTTAGAAGTGCTTGTCGTTTAGTAACGGTTTGTTTTTATTTTTTTTTCTTCTTGATGAATCTAAAAATGTCCAGCTCACACTTTGAAAGTTTTTTTTTACTTATCCTAATGTGCAAAAGCCATATGTTTTCCATTTGATATACCCAACGGACAAAGAAGCGAGCGTTAAAATGTGAAAGAATCAGGAGAGGAATTTTGAACCAGCTGAAATTTAAATCTGAAGTTTGTCGAATGAAAGTTACATTGGGTGAGCGAGTTTTAATTGAAATTGCTTTTATCGACTTCGATGCTCGTATTTGTTTTTCTGTAGTGTCCGGTGTCGTGATTGCAAAAAATGAACTATTGATCAGTCTTTTTTCTTTCGATAAGAAACAATAAGTTCTTTCAATGTCGACCAAAATCCAATACTGTATTGCAGCTAAGAGTTTATTTGATTTTAAAATTCAGATCAATTAAATTATTTAATGAAATTAAGTTAACGAACGAAATCAAATCGAAAAAAGTTTGCTCTAATTGTTATTGAGATATTGATAAATATAGAGAGATTCGTGATCAAAGTGTTGTCGGAAGTTATTAGACGTAAATATTTTCTTTGAAAAACACTTTTTCGAAGATTCAGTTAACACTTTTTTGATTTGAAATCCGCTGTCTTTGAAAAGTAATTTTCCAATCTGAAAATTGTTAGAACAAAAATGAAATATGCTTTGATGGAGAAAAATTCATTAACTTAGCATTATCCTTTGCTTTCTACGGTTTATGAGTAAAGCAAGAACATACCTAAAACTCTTCAAAGGATTTCCTACAAGGGAAATTAATATCAATTTTTAAATACAGCATTTTTAGAATATATTTTAAAGATGTGAATTTGTTAAATCAAATAAGCACAATTTCAGTTTCAAATTGTCCATTAACGAATCAAAAAATAGTATTCCAAATTTAAGATATTAGTTTATTATGCATTAAGAGAGCAAAACATGGAACATTATGATTGTATTAATATTACTTATCATTCAAAACAGCGCGAGATAAGTTTTATTAATATCAAAATAATATGTTGGTTTCCATTCAAATTTTCGCGTTGGTATCAAAACGCATATTACTTTTCAGTTACCAAATAAAAGTGCAATAATTCTCAAAAATGTATGCAAATGAAATTATATACACAATTTAGTGCCAATAAAGTCTAAGTTTCTCTCCTCGAAAGCGATCGTTAAACAAAATCTCATTCCAAAACTTAATACCATCCGACGTAATTTAATCATCTTACTCTCTCTCTCTTTCTCTTTCTCCACAGAGAAAGAGCATCCTTTTTTCCCTATGCAAACAAACCTCCCTTTGTTTCTATAATCAAGAATCATTTTTCCAGCGATAATAAAATTGTATCCAAATTAACTGACTAATTCAAAACTAACAACAAAAACCAAATTCCATCCAAACGAATTGTGTCTTATCAAACATTCAGAGTTTCATAAATACACTGCCACCGATCACCTCTGAATGGGAGCTCACGGCTCCGCTATTTTTATTCCCCGTTTGCAGCAATGCGCGAAAATATGTTTCCACATAAAAATCAGATTTAACAAATAGAGCATTGACAGAGGCTTTTCCAGTTGGAAAATGGCAGCGAATCAAACAATCATGAATGAAATTTGACAGTGGAAGATGAGCGTCAATTTCTCAATGACTTGCGAGGATAGAAAAATTATTATCGTTATGCAAATGACTTGATTGATGTTAATAGAAAAAATAAGAAAGTTTGCCTTATTCGGAAGTTCTTTTGAGATGGTTACATCATTAAGTCAAGGCACTTGGATTGTGATTTAATTAAAAGTAGGTATTTTATAAATTTATTGACACAATAATTGGATATTTTCTCGAGCGATTGAAAATTTAAATTTATAAATATGAAATTGAAAATTTAATGTTTGTTATTATTGAGTATACATAAAATATAGGTGGTTTTTTATTCGATCATCTTTGATATTCAATTTCCAGAAGATTCAAGGTGTGCAAAACATTATAATTTTTTTAAAATGTTTTTTGTATGGCCATTAAATCTTGAAAGGTCGTTTTTATCATTTTAAAGGATTCACCAATTTTATTTGATACAAGAATGATGTTTATCATTTTTCTTTTAACAAGTTTAACACCTTAAAGAATTAAATAACATGTTCACATGTACTTTAAATTTTTTATCAACATTACAAAAAGTTATCTGATATTTGAGTTGCATTTCGTGTTGGCAAGGCAATTTAAAAATTAAAAACATATAAGATTTTATGTTTAATATTAATTTGGACGGTAATCAATCAATGTTGAATTTACACGCAAAAAAGGCGAGTGCGCGAAAAATTGGCGCTTCGTATGTAATCAAATGAGGCAGAAACATTAGTGTGCGTGACGGTTTGAGTTATCAGAATAATAATGAAAAAACATTAGAGTATAATGTAGATCAGGTAAACTTGAATATAACGCTGATTGAATCTGGTTACGGAAATGCAAAGCTAAAAGCACCTCTTTTTTGATAAATTCCAATAAAAAAAACTCTACTCGAAATTTGATTGAAAGGCTCCAACATTCACACAAACAAATCAATCAGCTAAAAACATAAGTACAAAAAGCTTCATTTGAAATTATAGCGGAAATTCATTTTCCATAAAAAGCCAAAGAGAAGTAAAAATGTAACTGAATCATGACGCATTTCGCAGTACTCAAAATGCAGACGGAATTCGCGGAGACGAACGAATCACGCGTTGAATATTCGAGTAACATGTGAGCGAATCGCAGAACTCATTGATAGTCATCGCTGGTAACCGGCGGCTCCCAAAGAACAGAATAGCGTCAGCGGAACCGGCGGTTACGTGGACAGTCGTCGCGATGCAACGGAGCTTTCGTGCACTGGCATTCCGCAAGGAATGGACAGCTGAAAAGAAGTCGCGCGTATCGGCGAGATCGATGAACGCGGAGGATCGCAATTGTGGCCGAGACATAACCTCGCTACGTGACACCTGGCGGCGCGAATGCGTGCGAAAAATTACGAGCGCTCACCGATCGTTCCGTCCTTGTCTGCGCTCGGTTTAAATGCCCCGCAATGGTCCAACAGCGAGATCCAAGCACTGGCGATGAGAGGTTAAGGCGACGCGGACTCGCGTTAGTCTTGCTCGGATACGAGCAACATTCGGCAGCGAGAATGGCGGTCCCGCTGCGCTTTGTTTGTCCTCGGGCGCGGATCCCGGCACGCCGCACACAGACACAGCAGCACAAAAGGAGCTAACGCACTCGGCGACGCAGACCTCCCGTACACACCGACCGACTCACTCCTGCCGACTGGCGGCCGCGCCGCGACCAGCCGAATCCACACCCGCGCGCGGGGAAGTGGCTCGCCGCCAGGGACGCCTTGCCGCGGGGCCCCTTGGTGCCACTTTCTCCAGCATTTCATCTTCAACCTTTATTCACATTTTCACTTTTTTGGTTTCCTTTAAGCTGTCGAGCTTATGCACATGCAGTATTTTCAGCTTAAGAAAAGTGGAATTTTGATGGACAAATAAGTTATTTTGATACTGTAAAAGACCCATAACGAGCAAACACATGAAATTAGAATTCAAGATTTTCACAAACCGATCCCAGATTGTTGTTTATACATTGAAAATGATGATTTGTTGTATTTAAAAATGATCAAATTAAGTTATTGTAGATGGCGTTTTTGTAAGGAGTGCAATTGGATTTTTGATAACACATTTCAAAATGAATTTACACTGTTATATAAATTTAAATATATTATCAAAAGTACATTTAAATCGGTTAGAAATAGTTAAACACTAGTGATAAATGTAATTTGAATTTTTCTAGATAGCAAATTTTATGTCTATTGTTGCGCATAATATTTTTTTAAACTATGGGATTTTTTTATATTTCCATTTGCTTCATATTAAGTATGTATTACAACTTATGAAATATTAGAATCGAGTACTTGAAGAATAAGATAGCCATTAAAAGGAGCATGTAGTTTGCTTTGGTGGTCAAATTGGGTCGTTTACCTTATCACTGATTTATCCACTAGGTATACTTCCACGGAACTTCAGTGAAATTTTAACAACTGTTAAAGAAAATGCACTTTTTCAACATAAGATCAACGCAATTTTGAGTGATCCTAACATAAAAAAACGAAAACAAATACTTTTTTAAATTAAATCATTATTGAAATACAGTTTATTTAATAAAGCTAAAATAATAAATAAGAAAATAAATTTTCTCAATAAAAACAAAGTATATTTTTCATTATTTCTATACGAGACAAAATTATATATAATTTACACGTATATTTATATATAATATGATAACAATTTTTTGAAATATTTTGAAACTTTAAAAAACCATTTTATTATTAGTTCCGTTAACACAGGGATACTGATATTACGAGAGATAATGAACTGCTTGAGATTTCAGCAAACTTGTGCATCAGTAACATTCCACAATTAATTCAAAAATAACTGTTGTTTTTCGAATAAATTTTGAGTCAAAATATTTTTACAGGATACTTTGACTCAACATATTTGTCTTCTTGGCGTAAATTTCAGTTTCACATTACAAGGCAGTTCGAAACTTTCCTGCTCTTTAGTGAAATTGTATGAAAATTTAATATGAAAAGTTATTCCGCACTTATTGTCATTATCTATATAATTGTTGGATTAATTTTCTCCAGTTAGTTATGAAATAATAAAGCGATAAATTAATAAATTTTACCCTATTTTTGCAATGTCTTTTAGCTATAAAAAGAAGAATGTTTCTAAGCTGAATTATGTTTTGATCTCAAATGTTGTCATTTTTTCGATAAATTTTTCGGAGAATAAATAAAATTAAAAATAATTTATAATAAAAGATGCGAAATATCTTAGAACGAAGCATACTCTGTTAGTTAAATTTATGTCATTTTTATGCAAACAGCAGTGCACAGATTCATTTATGCAAATCTTATACTTTGCAAAAGGTAATAATTTCGATAATAATGAATAATTTCCAGCTCTGATGTATATGCAGTTATTTGTAATACAAAAGATTAGTTAAATCCTTTGTATATATATACAAAAGATATTTGCATTTCATCTTTGGTAGATATAAATGAATCTCACACTTTTGTACAGACGAAAATGTTAATAAATAATAATAAATCGTTCTTTGAATTGTCAGTTTTAACATATTTTTTATTATGTGTATCATAAAAAAAACTTGTCACAATAACAAAATGTATGAATTTTTGTTTCAAATTTATTTTCTGCCGAAATCATTTATTTCAAAATTCAAATACTGAATATTTCACAAGCGCCATATTTAGATGGTTAATCACATTTTAAAAGTAATTAAATTATAAACACAAAATTGATTTTCATTTACTATTTATATGTTTATAAAACACTTGATATTAGCCTTAACTGCACTGATAAGAATAAGTTAATTCTGCCGAGTAGTTGGGGTGGCAAAATTATTTAATAAACCAAACATAATGCAGGTATAATGCTAATACGAACATGACATATGGAATGGCGAATAACTCACACATAATACATACATATACACCAAAGCTTACAAACTGAATGTTTAAGGAATACACGCAGATGATACTTCTGAATGTATTCGTATGTTACTTGACATTGGCTATCATCATTAGATTATTATCTTATACAAATTTGCTTATGAGACTGTCATTAAATAATAACTATTTATATTTCATACAATAATTCGTTTTGTCAAGACATCTTTATTTCTCAAAGTATTCAAATACTATAAATGCAAAAAATGGTTGTAACAATCAATTCTAAAACATTTTATTGGAATCACAATAAATTCTACTCAATAAAAGCTGTACTTACAATGCATTATTTGTAATACTAAAAAAGCAAATAAAAACTAACAGTAGCAGGTAATCGAGAATAGTTTATCAGTTACAAAAACAATCGACTTTTCTCACACTCGGGAATTTTGAAAAGACAATTCTTCTCGTGCTATCTGATTTCCAATAGCTTTCCTAGTTCATCAGCTTGAAGGAAATTAACAACTTTTATCGGCATTTTATTTTTCGCAGAAAATCTTTTTCAATTTGTACCACAATGAAAAATTCGTAAAGATCTAATCGATTAGCGGAAATGTAAGTTCGCGGTGGGAATAAAGATTGAATGAAAATATCAACCTAAAAGCTTAACTCAGTTTCAGGAACAGAGGGTGAAATGTTTAGTAAAGCTTCAATGGAAAGATTTAAAATGAAAAATTAGAAAATCTTTCAGTTTTAAAATGCGTTTGAAATAAATCTTATAATAACATCATTTAAAATACACTTTTACTAAAGAAATCTGTAAAAAGGGAGAAAATCAAGAAAAAGAAAAAAATGAAGAAAAGGCAAAAAATCGAAAAAAGGAAAAAAAAAATCTGGACTTACAGCTGCCTCGAAGTGTATCGAGTATTTGAAAATATTTCGGAAGTCATGAAATTAACAATGCTTTCCTGATGCCTTTTCGGTGGTTCAAAAACCTTGTAAAAGAAGCAAAATCTTTCAATGGAATAGCACAGCTGTAGTAGTTATATATGACTCTCACCGCCCCTTCACCCCTACTAATACCTGCGGAAGAACTTTTGTAGCACGGGAAAGAAGATTTGGCAATCGCTCGAAGCACGGTTTACTCGTCTAGCAAGGCTTGCCAAAGTATTTCAAGTGTAATTGATAGTACATTGCTGTTTACCTATAGTTTATATGAGCTTCAACATGTGTTTAGATGGATTGATCAATTCCCCGTATCCCCTGTAATTTAAGGATCAGTTAACAATCTGATTTATTATTAGTACTGCATGAATTAACTTGCGAAATCGTACAATCAATTGAGGTTGAAACGAATTATTATTTCAGTATTTCCCTTTTATTATTTAATGAATTATATATATCAAGGCATTAAATATTATGTATTCTGGTTTTTTTTTTATTAGAAGAAATCTCATTTGAGTTTAATAACTTTGAATGAACATGCACGAGTGCATTTCTGTTGAAAACATTCATGCATACAGCAATAGATTTCAACGAAATGAATCTAAGAGTATCTACAAACTATATATAATTCCAATAGTTTCGAAGTGGGACATTGAATTTCAAACTGCACTTTGATTGATCGAGATGTTCAAAAACTCGACAATTTATAATTTCCACCTCATTTTCACCCTTAAATATTTAAACTGAGATAACAATTTTTTAAATATATATATTGACTGGTTTCCAAACTTTCATTGCGTTTAATTCCAAAAAAAGTTGTAAGAAACTATTTTATAATGAACTCGAACAGCAGCGAAGGGATTAAAAGTTACTTTTTAAATAAAATGAACTAAATACGCGTTTCAGAAACGCTGCAAAACATTTCAAAAACGCCTTATTTTGCGTCGATTTTTTCATAAGTGAAAATTTCATTAATTTATATTGAAAGAATAGCTTCATCAAAATTAGATAAATAATTATAGAATAAGTTAATAAATGAATGTAATAAGAACTGTTTTTCTAGTTTGTACATATTTTAGTTTATTTTACTTATTTTAACATATTCCATATGCTCGACATATAAAACATGCACATGAGTTGAATTATTGGAAGGATAATGAAATTATAAAAAGGGAACATTGAGTTTATATTTATCTTATATACAAATATAATATGACAGTTGAATACAATAAATAATATTTTAATGCTAATGAAACACAACTTATCTCGAACAACTTAAGTTGTTCAGAAGTACATTCAATGCATTCCTTTGAATTGCTTTTCACGCACATCAGTTTTACTGCTTTAATAGTCCTAATTATATTGAACTTATAAAAAACCTCGTAGACTAATGCACTACAGCAAAAATAAAAACAAAAATTGTAAACACTAAAACAGTTCTATGTATGCAATTATATAAATGTATAATCAAACATATTATTTTCTCTATACCCAATTTATCATTTACTAGTATATTTTAAAAGAATGCATTCGACAGAATTATTACATTTTCATAAGTAAATCGATACTGAAATGATTACAATTTTATCATAAAATTGCAAATAAACAAAAGTAAAATTATATAAATTTATCATTTAATGAAGTTAAATTTTTATATGCATAACAAATATATTTATATTTTATACTAAAATATGTCAAATTTAAAATATATTTATATATATTATGAATAAAGTATAAAATTAAGGTGATTATTTTAAAGACTACATCGTTGTTAGACATAATTGGTAGTGTGGTAATATCTTTTGTCGTGCTCTACATGTTTTCCTGAGTTCGATAAAAACTTAACGAGATTTAAATTTCGACACGTGTGCGCGAGAACCAACTGTATGTTCCAGGGTTAAAGTGCAAATCATCAAAAGCATGATCGTCCCTATCAAATGAAATCGAGAATCCGTCACTGGTAATAGCGGCGGGCCGAGGTGCGTACATTCCCCTCTGCACGTAACAAACGAGCGCATGCGCGTGTTGCGGTTCTACGAGACGCCCGCTACAGCCGGAGAAATACATTAAAATACACGCTCCCAGGAACCGTCGTCGTTCTACGATATTCCCCTAGAGCTTGCGCTATTTCCGTTGATTCTCCTTTAATACCGTCGAGCATCCTCCGACGACATCGACGCTCCCTACTCATCTCCCCAGATCATGTGTTGCTCATTTTTTTCCTCAAAGCGTTACATGAAAGAACATTTGTCCAGAAAAAATGTTCTATGAAAATGCACGAATAGCAAACTTGTTCTTTTTTCTTTTGACAAAGGAAAAAAATGCGTTGGTGTTTTTGGTCAAGATTTGTTGAAAATAAATGTCTCAGAATGTCATATTCGTATGACATAATATCTTTCTGCGCTGTATACTTGACATTTCTGCTGGTTTTAAAAAAGAAATTCTTTTTTTGCAGATTAACATTCGAGATGTTTAATCGATTCGACAGTTTTCGGTTCACTTAAAGTCCTCATTTCACACTAGCAAAGGTCAGGATGACGGACATCATACTTTGTCAATCGGCATTTTCAGTGTAATATCGAGGGTTGTCGAGCGAGAGAAAAACTTGTACATAGGCGAATACATATGGCGCGCATTATGTCAGCAAAATGACAGGGATATTTTTGAAGAAAGTTATTTAACGTAATAAGATTTCGCTGAAACTATATGACACGGCAAACATGGATAGAGCATTGAGTAGCTTATAATTGGAAAGCATTTTTCCATCAACTGTTGATGAATTATTTATTATACGATGATGTAATTATGAATGACAATCATAAAGTAAACTCAGACATTGTCTTGCCACGATTTTATTAGTTTTTCCATTATTCGCGCATCACGGTAAAAAGAACCGCGAGCTTGCTTCTGCGGTGAAATTCAAAAATGCTATTCATGAATTCATTTAGAAAATGATAAATCTCAAGGGGTTAGTATTTTCGAAGACACGAAGTAGTGTGTGATCGTTTTATGAACAAGAGCTTCAATATTTTTATAAAGAATTCGAAATGCTTATGATATGAAAATGCTCGGACAATGTTGTTTTTAATAGATTTTTTTTTAACGAGACAAAATGAAATTTTGAAATTGATTCAGTAACTATATGTAAAAGACGCAAATTATTTTATATTGTTGTTTTGTTAAAAAATTGATATGTTGTGATTAAAAAATATAAATTCGTTTGATTGAAAATTCCTTCATTGT
>JABFQD010001310.1:0-18861 GCA_022817045.1 Psix sp. ZL-2020 | reverse complement strand
TCATGAGTAACGTTAGTTATTTACATAGGCGCGAATCGTCTCATTTGGCGTAAATAATGACCGTAGTAACGAATCACGTGTACATCGCTTTTAACCGTAATAACCACAATTAGTCTTAGAGAAAGTACACATCGTGTGTCAATTAGTTCGATATAAATGTCACTATTCTTCGAAATTGTGTTTCGAATGATGTAAATGTGTTGAAACGGTGCATACCTGGCGAACTTGAGCGGTGATTAAGAATTGATTATCTGTGCAATAATCGATATAAAATCGAGTTAATTCTGCAATGTGTGCAATTAAATATGTTTTTGTTTGTCCGCATGGAAGAGCGCTTGCGCAATTAGACACGAAAATTGCGATCACTGTGCAACCACGGGACGAGACTTTTGTAGCACGAGTGCATGACTTTGATTTTACGCAATTGCCTGTACGGCGGAACTTCGCACGCTTCTTTTTCTTCGTTGTACGATTTGTACAAAAACCACACCATTCAGCAATTCGTTATCAGTAAGAAAGTTCACACCTTGTGGCTTTTCTTGTCGTTGTCAAGACATTTTGGTCAGATCACGTCAATATACATAAATTGTTTACATACTAAAGCTAGCTTTTATATATCTTTTACATACTAAAATTTCAACGTATCTTATGAATTCTCCAAAAAGGATATTATTTTCAAACATATTGTATTTTTTGTGCGTAAATGTAATATTACGTACTAATATGTATTTAAATGTATATATAAGATTTATACATTGAGTCATAAATATGTTATATTTAGGAAATCATATATAGCTCATGTAAATTGTGCGCAATTATGGAATACACGCATAATGTTTACTAGGAAAACTTCAATGTTCGCAAGAATTGTTCAATCATTTCGTATACCCATGAGCTCATTGAGTTTTCTATTTCATTTCAAATTTATATTGTTAACGATTGCATTTTCATTAATTACCGTCTAACTTGCGTAATAGTATTATAATTTTATCACTCTTCTAGTCATTTCCCGTTCATCTTGCAGTCAATCATTGTGAGTGAGCTTCTTCATTACATTTTCTAGCGTAGAATATAAAATTAATCAAATCATTTTCTTAGAGTTATTCTAGCTTAGTTATATAAACATGTATGTTTTTGATTCACTTGCGATGCGCCTTTCTTCCGAGGCACGCGATTGTAATAACGGAGAAACGTGCACATAAAAGGTAGAGTTTATTAACATTTTTTCCAGCAAGACTCTGACAATTGCACATTTTTTTCAAAACCGCCACATCCAATCATAATAAAAATCTATCTATGTTCGTTTAACTTGATTTTACTTTCACGTAACTAATTGAACATTATTTGTAATTTCTCACAGGAGGATGTTAAAATTTAATTAAAAGCCCAACGGAAGCAATGGGTCTTGACAGATGGCCTGCAGCGATTTGTCTAATCGGCCGGGTTACATTCGTGACGAATCTGATTATTATTTTCACAGATATATATGTTCATTAATCATAATTCTCAGCAAGTGATATGTTGGGGAAAATTTATTATCAAAGCTAAATCTAAATACATGAATGACGTATTTATGATTCAATTTTTGCCGTTATGATTTTGAAAATACCTTTTCTAACATATTCAATTAATTATCAAGTAACTGGCGAAATTCCACTTTTCAAATATGACACTCTATTGCGAAAAATACTTAACTTACGGTTATCAATTAAAATTGTTTCCGAAACATTAGACGTTTCGGATATTGAATTTACTATATGCTTTAGGTTGTAATTAAATCAACGATCTGACGCCAAATGTATATAATCCAAAGGTGTTGTTGCGTAATGAGAAAAGTCGGCGTCGTCTTTTATACAGAGGTACTTTCCTTTCTCTCTGTATGAAACAAACGAGCTGCGAATTGTGACCGAGGTTCAATGTGACCTAAGCTATTTTTTAACACAGGCAATAAATAGTTCAACGAGATTAAAGTCATTTACAAAGCAACGCAGAGTGTTGATAAAATTTCTGAATCATATATACATTTCCATTTTTCATATTGTTCATTTCTTGAGTTTATATAAATTTGTTTTAAAATTCATTTTATTTGATTTATACCGAAAGGAAATGATACAAGTTAATAAATATCGCACTTAATTAAAAGCCAAAATAATAATATTTGGTTATCTAACAAATGAAAATCTTGTGTATGTGTTGTGTAACTCGAATTTATGTTTTTGAGTTATACTTATTATATTTACGGCTACTCGGTATTGAAATTTTGCATCATATATTAAAGATATTGCAAAACTTTTGTTAGCTTAGATTTTTACGGTTTGTATCATTTCTGTATGATTAACTTACCATCCTTGTAAAGTATGTTAAACTTAATAACAGTTTTGTGTCAAGTGTGTCGATTTTAATGATTTATAATTAAGCAGCCGTAGTAAAAAGAAAATAATATCGCATTATAAATAGAGTATTCGAGTACTTAGAGTCTGCACACAAAATTGGAGTAAGTTATACAACCAGTAAATTCGATTACACCACTTGGATAATTGATAGTTATACGTTACCAAATCTCGTACTAATTAAGTCATTGTCAAGTTAAAAATTTCACAAAAACAAAACAATCAACGCCATGGATTATTTTTAGTAACCAATTATAGTATAGAAATCTGTTTTACTTTACTTTACATTTTTCAATATATTAAGTTTTATGAATTAAAAAAATTAACAAAAGAAACGTCATAAATTTGTTAATTTATATATTTTATAAAATCATTTGTTTTTTCATCCATTTATTTTTTTATACAAATTCTACTTCCTTGGTGAAAAATCACATTGAAATTATTTGTCTGCTAAAGGTTGATGGAGTACAGTAATTTTCGCAACATTAACAGATTGGGTTGACATCGTGCGTGATGTGCGTGCATTATGAATACTAACAAAAGTGGACAACGAAGTTGGGAAGGTACAAGAAGATGAATCGTGTGCGAATCACGAATTGGTTACCGATACGCTTTGCGCATAAAAAAATATAATGGCTTGTCTACCGACATATTATTATGATCATATCATGATGAAATAATCATTACAAGTATTCTCATTTGGATAATCGGATGTTAATCGAAATTTTCATTAAAAATTATTATTAGAAAAAATTACAATTATGAATGGATTTATAACATATTCATACATAGAAAGTTAAGTTTATAATAGTATATACATTTTAAGAATTTAATGTGTTAAAAATCTATCTAGAGAATAAAAAAACAAATGTTCGAAATTATTTATCATCTCAAAATTTTCGCGTTAGATAATCTTTTCAGGCTTTAGTTTCTTAGGTTTTGCGTCAATTACTGATTTACATATGTTTTTGTTCGAAATTGTTCGAATTATATTCAATAAATCATACATTTTTCTGATATACTTCTTTTACAATTTTTGTCAAACAAAACTGATATATTTTGACATCCACATACGATTCACCGTGTTAATTTAATGCAAATTAAAAAAAATGTAAGATACTGTTGCAAAATTTTATTTTATAATCGTATGAACGTCAACTCCACATATCAGTTAATTTTACAATTACGTCACAGATTCTCCAGATATGTCAGTACATCTTACAGACGGTGGCAAACATTTACAGTAGACGGTAATTTTAAATTTTATCTAAAAGAAACATCTGTTATTATAAATAATTAAAATAAATAAATATTATAAAATAATCATATGTGAAATTATTATGTTGTGAAATTTTTTGATTTCACAATGGCTTTAAATATAATATTCAATATTTTTTAATTGGTAGTAATAGTATTTGTTTTTTATCTTCTTGCTCTAGTTTTGTTTGTTAATACATTTCAAATAATCGTTTTTCTATCCAAAGATTAGAAACATACGATAAAAGTTATTTACCTTTAATAATTACAACATATAAAGTACACTTGTTTCCCTGAGATGAACGATGTTGTCCGATTGCGCAATATGGACACCCAGCTTGAGCGATCAGCAATAGGTTATGACCTTTTACCACGAACTTCCTCGTCGTACATAAGTGTCCTCATGTTCTTTATTTCGTTTGCTACCCACTTACCGCGGCGAGAAAGAGCGTCAGGAATAAAGTTACGATTATCCGAGTCATCTTTCACCTGCTCCGACACGATGTGGATCGCGTGGTTAATATGGTCGCCTTCGCTCCTAAACTTCACGCTGATGAACTTGCAGATACGTCTTCGCAAATAAGATATTTTCGTGCAAACCAATCGCACTACCGATTTGCTAGATACGTAATATTGAATTATAATTATTTCGTGCAAATTTCATGTGAATTATTGAGTATTTATTTTTTGTTCTAAATGAATGATTCAGCGAAACGGAAAATCAGTCTGACGGATTTATCGGGAGTTCAAAAGGTGGCCACGTTTACTTCTTTTATGACAGCTCGCGGGTGTTTCTTCCAGTGAACATTTATTTATGAGAGTGTGAAGAATTTGTTATGCAAGCGTGAAATCGTTTGTAACATCACGAAGACGACGAATCGACCAATTAAACGGTCGATAAACAATCAACCATCAGATTCCGCGGACGTGTGATTTTGATTGAGACAGGCTATCCTATTCAAATGAAGCTGGATTCCCAAACATTTTTAGAATGATAAATTTACGCTGTGACAATTTTATTTCTGCTTTAATCCTGATGCGTTCTTGAACAATTTATGGATTAACATATAAAATTGCGAGATAAATATCTTTTATTTATGTCCGTCGTGGTTGGTCGATGCATTTTTTCACGCCAGCTTGAAGTAGATGTAAGAATGTGGTTGCATTTTCATTCCACACCATTATAGGAATTCGCATATGTGGATTAATATTCGTGCGAGAATTCCGTTCTCTTAATCAAATAGAAATTATTTCAACTAAGTGTTAGCAGCTTGTTAGTTCATTGTGATTCCGTTTCTTAGTACGTTCATAAATAATATTGTGATAAATTCTATTATCGTTTTACCGTATCGGACAACAGTGATTAATTTTTTCAATTAATCAATTGCGTTTGTTAACCCAAATCCATTTCCAATTGTTTTCCATAAAAATGTTCAATACAAAATTACACACGGAGAAAAATATTTCATTTATCATTTATTTATGATTGAAAAAATGTTGTCGACGATTTCATAATGATTTGATATCACTTACACGCAAATATATAAATACTTTTAGTCAAAATAAATTCAATTTTCTCTGCGATACTGAATCAATTTCAAAATTAAAATCCAAAGAAACAATACAAATGATACAAATAAAACTATTTTCTTTTGTATCTCTAGATTTAATTCGCATGACTAAAAGGCATTATAGTGGTTAGTAAAATTGCATTTGGTTTTAGATGTATTGATTCGTTCAATTTAAACATTAGGCGATCAGCCAATGTTTATCAGCAAAAGTGATCGTTAGATATGTATTAGTACGAGGCGTATTCCACCCTACATCCCGAGCCTATAAATCAGAATGAACCGCACATTGCGAAATACGATCGCAGCAGAATAAAAGGTGTAATGGACGGCTTATGGCCTCAGGGATTTTCTCCTCCGTAATACCGTATCAAAAAGCGCGCGCTCAGAAGTGTCACGACCACAAAATGCCCGGCCAGACAAAAATGCGCGAACTGTTTTCTCACGAAGCTTTCTAGCGTGACATCGTGCATAATCTCACGAGGAAATGATACTCCATTTCTACAATGCGATGCGACAAAGTTATGTTGACTATCGTTATAGGTCGAGCAGATTTTTTTCTATCCAAAAACTTTCCGATAACCTTTCCAATTGCCGAGGCAAATAATTTATCCTTCGTAAATAATGGTTTTGATAAATGTTCTTAGGTTACGTGATTTTGCATTTTCATAAGATTAAGTTAAAATTTATATATTGTACCTTAAGTTTGGGATGCTGTGAAACATAATATTTACTTATAACTTGAAAAATTTAACGTATTGCCATATTTTTGCATATTTTTATTAAACAAAAGATCATTTCTAACAATTTCAAAAATAACTTTTATTATTTTAACAATTAACAATTGTTATTTGAACTATTTTGACGTGATAATTGTTGTGAAAAAATAATTAACGTATCCACTGCACAAACTAACGTTTCGTTTTGAAATGCTTTTAGTTTCAAATTTGTATAGAAACAGAACAGTAATATTAATGATAATAATAGGAAAAGATAATATGAACATTATTTTTCTTTAAAAAAATATGAAATTCTAAGTTTTTGGATTGTGTTACAGGCATAAATTAATTAGAAATGAGCTTTTGAAAATATTTATTACATACATTCGAACTACTTAAAAACGATTTTAAAATTGCTGAAATAATAAACTTCAACCTTTTTATGAAGCATACTAACATAATATTCACTATTTGTCTTAAGTTGTCATTGCTAATTGCTATAAATATATGTTATATAATCTTGAACAAATTTACATTTTTTTGTTGAGATAAATTTATAAATATATTTTATATTTTTAAACAAAATTTATTACATACTGAAGAATATTTTTAATTACTATTATATGTTTTGTAATAAAGTAACATCCATATGCATTTAAAATTTTCACAATTTGCAATAGTTATGTAGCCAAATTTGATTTTTTTAAATGTTTCTAATGTTGAAATAATATATTTTATGTAACATACTGAATATATGAAAGAAAAAAAAATAAAGGTTCCAGTTTTCCTTTAGAGACAGCAATTTACTTTGATTTATTCTTATTTTGTATTTTACATTCTTTGCATTAAATGTAGAAATTTATACAAATACATGAATTGAAAATATTTTGCATGTGACATGTATGTATTGTTTGCGTAATTTTCAAACATAATTGATAAATGCAGCCTCGAATTGGTAAAATATATACGATTCTAATTTGTAGATCTGTACGTGATCTTATTTGAAGATCATTACTTTTGCTTTTACAGCATTAACGATGAATTATATAATTTATTTGACTAATTGCTCCGCAGAAAAAATATTTCAAGAAATCTACCATTTGATTAATTTCGAAGCTTTTTAATTATGCATCATAAAACACGTTTTAATCATAAGGTGGTCATCGAATAGTCTTATAACATTTTTAATAAGTTAGTTATTTGCCTATAATTCTGTCAGCGGTAGTTACATTTGTCAATCAGTATGCGATTTCTGTTGATTAGGAGTGTGAGAGGTTGGAAAATTATGTATTTACATAAATTTCTTGATTTGTCTCGCTTCTTCAAAATAAATGTCTACAATTAAAAAAACCTTCTAAAAGCAATAAAATGTCCCGTGCTATATGCATAAGACTATTAATTTAGAAAATCTGAAAGTTTTGATATTACGATCATGTGTTTGCGTATCATAAAAGTTTTCATACGAGTATTTCAAAATGATATTATTCATACTATATATTGTTTTCCTACAATAAGTCATTTTCATCATTTGTCTAAAAAATGGAATGATAAATTATAGTGTTTGTGTTTATTGATGGTTCAAGCGTAAATTATATATGATGCATCATCATCATTATTATTAACATCGTATCAAAAATTCAGTTGTGATAAAACACACGCTCGACTGTGCGGTAGCTTTTTTATCAATAATGCATTTTAAAATGTTCCTTTTGACATGCAAGTTTTTACGTATGTAGGTAAGGATATATGAAATGACCAGTATACTTTCTCGTTGCATTTACATTAGGACGGTAGCAAAGGTGTAATTATTTTCTAGATTACACGACTTGCACAGAAGGCATTTTTTGATAATTGCACGTAATAAGGATTCACTTTTGAACTGCAAGCTATGCAGAAGTGTTATTACTTTCTAAGCTATTCGTAATACCAGACGCAGCGTGAGACCACGTTCCCAATCGCTTTGGTGATCTTCGAAAACACGTTTGCTATATCGTTTATTAAATTACGATGATTTAGCAACGCTTTTATTTTATCGGCGGCCCATCAATTTTGTAAAATTTTAAAACGTACCGCAGCGTTTACAGTTAAAACCAGTTTATTTTACCTTATTAAACATTAACTGGCTCAAATTTATAGAACAAAATTGTTTCTCTTTTTTTACAAACGAATTCCACATTTAGTTCGTGAAAGTATTTTGTGATTGGAATTAAATTTGAAATCAAATTGATTCGTATAAAAATAATGCCGGCAAGGATTGACAGCTAAAGTACAAAATTGTCGCGAAAACAGAAAAAGAACCAGTTTCATGCGTTGGATCCCAATGGCGCTCGAGTTTGCTGTTCGGATTCCGCGCTTGATCGATTGATAAGAGGTTAGCGGCATGTAATTCACAGTCTTGAGAAGGAATAACAAATTTCAATTAGCAAGTGATAGATCATGCCATCTGGAGCAAGGCCGCACACTAGATCAAGGAATTGAAATTCGATATTCTTCGAGTATCATGACTATCTCACCATGACAATATTCATTTTCTCCGAGACAACTTTCTTCATATTAGTTATCTTACAGGGCAGATATTTAATACATTAGACAATTATCATGTAAATATGGATGTTAGTATGAATATTAAGTTAAAAATCATAGATATATTTTATCACTCATAAGCAAGTTAAACTTAATTAAAATTAAATCAAGGCTAAAGATAACATTTTTCAACGCAATTTTTACTTGATTAAAAACTGATCAGCCATACATCGATGTCAATAATTCGTGTACATGCATAATTATTGATATTTGACCGAGTTTTAAGATTCGTTATTTTTATTGTGTAAATTTATTCGACTTCAAATCAAAGTTGTATAATATTTACCAAATCTACGTAAATTTGTTTAAATTTTGTAAATTTTAAAAAAGTTATAACTTGAAGTTGTTGGAAGTTGAACAACTCGAATGAACTGATTGTAGTGCAATCTTCCAAGCGTAAGCAATGGTCCTCTGTTGACTAATTGCAAATTCCACGACTCTCTCGTGGTTGCCGATCACGACTTCCATGGCGGATTGTATAACCCGGAGCCATAACTCCTTTTTTGTCGGGGACCACACAGCCTCTCGCACTTGTGCTCCGTAGATGGTTGGCCGAGAAAATTTCCTCGTATCAGCGAAAGTGCCATTTAGTTGTTCCCGACGTTGAGGACCAACCGAGGAGTCACAGATACCCGAGATACCCAGCAAAGAAAGTTGTTCCGCCCTTTCCAAAAAGTACTTCGATTTCTTCAACGAACGTTTGAAATCAATTCACATGATTCTGATAACGTAGGCGTCATTTTTCATTCGAAGCGCACCCAGCAGCTCAAAACATGTGATCCTATTCTTATGCAGTTATTTTTCCATCAAGTTTTTCTTTTGGTAAGATTGACTTGAAAGATCGGACAGTATCTTATGTAATCCATCGTCGTCGCATACGAGCCATGAATTACAAATGATTCTCTTACTTGGAAAGTCTTTAATTAAATTATTTGACGTTATTTATTTGGTACGATCGTTTATTCGGATAAGATCTTTGGGTAGTTATATGTGCCCACTTAGGTCATTCATTCGCATCGATCGTTTTGCACATTTACGTGTTCATCGTATCCAATAAATTTGATCCAATCGATCGGCAATAAACCGATCTGCACGACAATTTAAGGTGGCTCGCTAATGCGGAAATAAGATTGTCGTGAGAGGCGCGGATTTGCTTGTTACATGTTGTGTTTACACACTTAGCAATAATTCTCAAACGAGATCAAGGAAATTAGAGGGATGCAACAAAATAAGTGTTTCAGATAAAAAGAACAATCGCGAGAAATACCAGTGTTATTATCTTGAGAAAAGCATAAAAGTTGCAAGTAAATATGAAAGCACATCAGTTTTATTGCGTATCATGTTACAATGTTCGCCAGATTCTTATTCGCTATTATAATAGAACAAAATGGCTTCAAAGATGAGATAATAAATTTTACGATATAAATGATTTTAAGTTGAATTGCGTATCGGCATACACTCAGTATTAAAAATTAAACACGTTATCTCGGTTTCCGTTTTATTTACTTTCATTTATCACAAATAAAGATACATAAAAATCGAATGAATTCTAATTTATTTGCAATTAGTAACCAATAATATTATAGTACGCTTGATTAATGTATTGCAACATAGCCTATAAATATTAATTTATTCAATATCTTGCGTCGATGGAGTTTTAGATCAGGAAATTGCCGAAATTCATAGTTTCTGTTTTAATTTCAAATGATAAACTCACGTCGATGATGTCTTAATACTGATATGATTTTTATGATGGATACTCTGTTAGATTGATAGTCATTTCATGAAGTTGATCTCACCTGACCATTAGTATGAAACTCAACTAGATTCGCTTAAATGTTGGCCACTTACCTGAAACAAAAAAGAACTTATAATATAATTCAATGTTATCAAGTTTGAAATCGAAAATTATTATTCTAAATCGCACATATGTTTAGTCTAATTGAGTTCCCATTGCTAAGAAATGTTTACAGATAAAATAGCGCATTGCAGTAAAACACTAATCTTGGTTGAATATCTTTCTCAATGAAGAATCCTAGTTGCGATTCAAATTGCGCAGGATGTGATCTTCTTTACTTCCCACTAATCACCTTTCATTGCTTTCCATGTGCGAAAATGCTACTTTATATAGAATTATTGTCTCGATGATTTCTCCGATAATGTCGATTTGTTTTTCGAGTCTATCTCTATCTAAAAAAATACGTGATTTGCATTTTTGTATATAAATATTGTTTAATTCGAAATCGAAAACTTGGTTTGTAATTTCGAAATCATTTGGGAGAGAAATTTGTCTGCGTGTACATCAGGAAAAGCTACGAAACGTGTATTTCACGTTAAACAGATGATAATCGCGTATTATATTACTTCTGTCAGACACGTGCAGGAAATGGATGGACAAAATACTTCCGTTGTACATGTTGTTTCCGCAATTAATATCTAATGTAACCAAAGAATACGGATCAATAATGCGTAAAATATGAATGTAATTATGATCGCTTACAATATACATTGATTTTATATAATTTATATACGCTATATCAATTAATTAGTACGATTATTTTGATATTGAAATGCTGTAAACTTTTGAATTTTGCCTTCAGGTATTATAAATTACGAGGAATAGCCGTTTCCCATGATTCCCAAGCCTAAAAGTTCGATAAGCCAATGGGATCGGACGACGAACGGGAATTTCACAAAGTGATTTAAATCAGATGGCGTTCTTGTGTACCGCATTTTCAAGATAGAAAATATGATAGAATCAACGTCCTAGTTTGGGATATCGACGCAGATATATCAGAATACTTCTCCCTTCTAATGATTTCATTTCGTCTACATTCCAAATCGGACATACTTTTCATTGTGGCAAAAGTATCACAATAAATCGACTGCATTATAAATTTATCTTTGATATCTTAATACTCATTTTTGTACAATTAGATAAAAATGACATAATTTTTTACTTATTGAAGAAATGTAATTAGTAGTTATAATGAGAGAAGACGATTTATTATATTAATTATTACTGACACATCTTTTTCTCACAATCGTTATATTAGTCTTTTTAAATGCGATCAATTTTCGATTAAATATCATTTAATTTAATTGAATAAGTTTTTTCAACACTCTTTGGCCAGATCTGAGACCGATTCACGCGTTTTTCCCTCGATCTTTATCACTGCTATTTGAAAAGCAGTTATCGGAGCCTTGAACAATTTTTTTCAATTTTCATTACGTAAGTCTATTTCAATTGGTGACGATTTTGCAGACACTCGCCTCTTACATTCGTTTTTCCACGGTGCCCGGCGTGTACTCGAAGCCATTCAACTTTATCACAATCATTTATTTACCTCTATTCAAAGCCCAGAGTCTGACTGCTGACTCTGACAAGGTCGTTCACCATACACAACGGATATATAACGCAAAACTGTTTGCTATGTTCACTCGGATTGCCTTGAGATGATTATTTATTTTTTACAATTTGTTCGCGACGTCCCATTGTTTTGCACGTTGTTTTATGCACTATCGATTTAACCAGTAATGTGTGAAGTACCATTCAAAAAGTGACGTTCCGAATGATTGACACGATACTGTTGCAGTTTTCCATATCGTTGTTACTTTCCTTTATTACACCTTTTACTGACCTTTTGTATCTAACGATTTCCTTTAAGCTAGACTTTTTACCGGCATATATTTATTTGTTGCGCAAATTGTAACAAAACTTGAGTAATTGTAAACATTTATCGTCAATATATTGACGATATAATGAAGATATATCGAGAATAATAGTGAGAATGTAATGAAAATATGTAGCATAGGAATTCCAATTAAAAAAAAAATACAGCAATCAAAACGTTGTGCTACTGGTATTATTGCATTACATATACTTTAATTATATTAAAATATATTGTTTTAGGAAGACAAAAATTGTTCAACACTTTTTTAATTTAAATAAGTGTTCAAAAAAATGTCAAAAATTAGTTTTTTCCACGTAGACTTTTATACTAAATAGAATATTCTAATCAAATCACATTGTTATTAACATATTTTATTATGACTCTAGTAGAACATTTTTTTTCTTTTGTACTAAAGGACAGCGAAATGTCAAACCAAGCAAAGCGTTCAATTTCGCGTGGGACTCATTAATTCCGAATCACGCGAAAGTTATTTTTGAGCGTGTAAAATCGTAGTTGAATCAGGAAGGTTTTGTTTGGGTTCGATGTAGCGCGATATATATATATATGCTGCTAGCGACGGTCACGTTTAGGATATTAAATTTCGTATCTATTGTACGGAATTTTTATTGTCTGTGAGAAAACCCGGTTCGTAGAGACCAATAATATTAATGCGAGTAGGATTCTTAAATGTCCAGCGATCGAAACAATGGGAAAATAAGTCAGCTGTTTAATCGAAGACTCGTTTATTTATATCTTCATTTTACGACAGAAAACAGTATTCCGATTAAGGTAATGCTCAATATTGGATTTTCAAATGTTTAATTCTTTTATTGTAACTGACTTTTGTTTAATAGTAAATTTAAAACGTACAAATATATAATAAATATTCAATTTATTTTCACGTTAATTGGAAAATATATCATGATAAAAATCTCAACTGAAATAATGCAATATTACGTTATAAATGTACAGTTAAGGAGTGTGAATTTTCAGCAAAGCGGTATATTTATGTTTTTCAAAAAATCCAACCGACAGGTACTTGTTTGCATAAGAGCGGTCGATGGCATGTAGAATATTACGATAGAACGTGATAATTATTATTAAGCACGAAAATCTTCTCGACGAATTTGATGAACGAGACGTTACATAATTGCTTACGTAAAAAATGACCGAACAAAAATGTTACATTTATTGAATGAATCATTAAGGGTAGCTTAAGAAAGCTTATTATTTGACAATGACGAGCGACACGTTGGGCGCTGGACGTTATTCAGTCGACCATCAAAATTAGCACCAATGTTACGATGAAGTGGTGCAATAATCGCGTAACCGGTCTCCAAACGTCTTGCATAATGATTTTCATTTACCAGTGCTGTGATTGTTTGTCCTGTACAAGACTTACTTCAAGTGTTTTTGATAATCACACTCTGTGGTTTGAACTTTGCCAATTTGTTTACTTTCGTTGGCACATAAAAAGTTGTGTAAACTTTTTACAGAACTTTATTTATCTGGTTTATATATGTTTTTATTATTGTTAATTCTTGTTTATGTTAGTTTGTGATATTTTAAGGATATTATGAAATCTGTAATACTAAAAGTAGTATATAAACAACAAATTGGTAATAAAATATTATTATGTTTTTGAATAATTGTTTATTAAATAATTTAAAAAAGTTCGTCTATCAGTTATCTGTTTTTTGTTACGTTGCTCAACATTTGGTTCGTTTTCTTTAGAATAGAAGAACCAAATCCGGGAATGTAATTATACATTTATGCTAAACCCAATTGGTTCCGTCTTTCTGAACCTGTAAGTATTGTTTTCAGAAAGCTTTAGACAATCTCCAACCCACTCATTTCTTTCGGTTTAACGTTCTCATGCAAACCCATAAGTAATAGCTAACACAATCGTGAATTCATGACAAGTTATCAACAATACCTTTATAAATAAGTTCGTGTAAAAGATTACATTTTACAATGAATTATTGAAGTATATAAAAATTGAAATCAGAATGTATTTCTTTATATTTCTGTTGATTTATTATCATGTTTCAGTTTATAGTGTTTAAAATTGTTATTCAAAAATATGATATTTTCATGTTAAGTTCTAGATATAGTTTTTTAAAACATGTGAATTAAAAAAATAGTTTACTCGAGTGCAATTCAACATCAAGCAGTATGTTCATCATTTTAGAACGTTAACTGTTTTAAAGATACTACATTAACCTCTAAATGAAAACGTAATTATCAGAGTGAATCGAAAAACAATTTAACCATTGCTCAATAATCCATTGAAATATTGCGAACGATTAAATGAAACTTAATTTCGACACTAAAGTTTTACTTTTTCCTTTACAGATATAAAAAATACCAGCTTTCTTTTATTGAATAGTTTTCATTTTTATCTCTATTTTTTACTGATAATAATTTTGCATATTATATGTAATGAAATACGAACTTCGTAACTGATTCTTTATAAATTTTAATGTTCAATATTTGGGTAGTTACAAAAAATATGTTATTTTAATGTTTTGAAAATAACTGTTAATTGTTTATGTATTTAAAATTATTAGAATTAATGTTCTTTATAATAGCTGCTTGAATAAATATTGACATTGAAGTGTGATATTAAATAGTATAAAAATCTTGAAGTCCATTTGTCTCCTTCATAAACCAGGAAAAAACGTGGAATGCAAAATTGACTCATCACTAGTCACTTTTTATGCATCAATTCTATAATTTGCTTATGTCTATAGTGTTGTACTGTTTTGCAATCATATAACATGATTTTACAATTTTAAATTAATTTTATTCAAAATGTAGGTCAAAAGTCATAAATTTGTTTACTGAAAACTCCCATTTCTGTATATAAAATAAATCATTATTAAATAAGATACTAAATGGTTCATAAAAAACATTTATTTAATCTTGTTTCCAAGTTTATTTGAAAGCAAAGATTTTTTCATATTTTTACCAAAAATATTTCTAAAGATAAACTGAACACAATAAAATTTGCTGATGCTGATGTTGGGAACTACAATTTTTAGTTTATAAAATTACATAAATATAAAATAGCTTTCAAAAAATTAACGATAGTTTAAATTTGAATATTTATTAAGAACTAATAAAATCTTTGATTAGAAACTAAATATATGATTATTACTAAAATCACTAATCAAAGGTAAAATGTTATTTTTTAGAGATCGACCAGCTATGTTATCTGAGTAAGTGGACAGACATCTATATTTTAAAGGTAAGAAATCATAAAATAAAATCAAAATTGAAACGAGTATGGAAACAATTTAAAACGTTCAATGGAGATTTTCAATTTTTCACGAAGCAAAATATAAGTGTTGAATTGTCAATTTTAATTACTTTCTAATTACACACAGATTTTGGTATTTTATTAATCCACTATTTGACCTAAACTGAAAAGATAATGCCAGTTACCATTTAAATAGTATATTAAACAATACATTTCTAAATTAAATTTACATATCCAGAAACTTGAAAGAAAAAATTAATTACGTTTCAAAAGCTTATTCCTCTTCCACCAGATTTAAAGCACTATGTATTGTACAGCATTAAGTACGTAGTACTCAGTGCTGTTTTGTTGAATAACAGCCATTGTATGTTAAAATATTGCACCAGTGCTGTGCGCAACGTAACTATGATAAACAAACATCAGTTACGATACAAAAAACAGTAATCTGTGCTTTTTGACATTTATTATAAACAACAAAACTCACCAATAAAAATTTGATTCAAACAATTGTTAAAAAATAGTTACTGTTTAGATAGTAATTAGTTTATTTTTATTCGTACACTTGCAAAGAAGATGTATTTTCATCGTTGAGAAAATTGGCTTTATCATTTTTCATTATTTCAAATCACTTGTTTTTTAATAGTATTCCAACGTTTTTTTTTTGTTAATCAAATGTCTGTTAATGTGATTACAGAAGACAAAAAGGAGTATCGCCAATGTGCGATTCGGCAGATGCAACTTTTGTCCAAAAGCTGGGATACCTGAGTCTGGAGGATGAACGATCGCTTTCGGAGCCGAGGCGTGCAGTGAGTTCCAGACCAGAAGCACAGGTTCCGAGCAGGCCTCGCAGCAATGTGCGGAACAGCGAAGACCTGGAGAGGTCTGACCCGGGCGAAGACAACCATGCAATGGCCTTGCACGATTACCGGGAGTATGAACGAGATAACATGATCCCGGGTCCAAGATTTGTGTCGGCGAACACTCTGGAACAGATGGCGCAAACGAAGAGTCGTGGCAATAGCCAGCAGATGCCCGATTACGAGAACGTCGACTATTATTCTAGCAATTATCCGCCCTATTACCATTCGGTGGATTCGCGGAAAAGCCCGAGGAATAGTCCGCGAGGCTCACTCGCTGCTGAGTCTTACGATATGAACCTTAGGAAGGCGCAGCCGCAGGTTCCCACGGGCAACCGATATCAGAGCTCCTCTCCTGCTAAAGAACTGCCACCTTACGAGGCGCCACCGGTTTACGAAAATATACAGGAGATCAACTTTGAAATGAACCAAAACAAACCGGCGCCGCAGGTGCCTCCGTCCAACTACTATAATCCGGCGAGCATCAACGGCGGAGATTATGTTGTGATGACGGGCAAACTCGCTCAGATGCAGCCGCAAAAAAATTTTTATCAGCACAGAACCAAAGGACAAAGTTATGATAGCTCTACCATGCAGCGATCTAGTATCGGCTCTGACCACAATATGAGGTTTATACTATTTTGTATTTTCCTGTTTTTTTCAAAGTCAAATCGAAGAATCGTAAATTATAAAGTTAAATTTATGAATAGCATATTCAAGCAAAATATTTTGTATAATCAGTTTTGAAATATTGAAATATAAAATGCAGCAAAAATATATTTATATGTATGTATATATGAGTTTGTAATGTATAAAGAAACATTTTTAATATTTATCGTTCTATGGTGAAAGGTTCTTTTCGGGTTCATCAGTGAGTGCAGATCAGCAGTCGAGTCGAAACGCGTACGTCTCACCATCCGAGTTGCAAGTGAGAAATGTTAATCATTACGAAGGACAGCAGTCAACGAAACCAGCACACGCAGTTCAAGAAGAAATACATGCTGGACGCAGACAGACAGGAAGACAGGATCATTATCACGGCTCCCTGGATAGCTCTTCTCAACCGTACAAGCCATACATCGAACCAAGAAGTTCGAGTTATCATGATGAATCCTATTCCAATAAACCTTCGGGATATTCTGCTCCTGAAGTTGCTGAACCAAACATGTCAGCGCCATCTTCCATGTATAGGAATTCTCCTAGTCGATCTCTTTATCACCATCATCAGGAAATGCTCAACGAGTATCCGGCGCGAAATCCTTCGATTCACTCGTCTTCTTGCTCTCTCGACCAACGTACTCCACCAGCTGATTGTAAATATTTAGTTTTTTAGAAATAAGGATGTCATGATGCTGGAGTGTCAAAATATTCAACTTTAACCTTTTTATAACATTCAGAACATTTATGACACGTTTAAAATGCATAGTTTGTTTCATGCAAATCAAAATAATTTCTAAAGTAACAACAGGAAATTAGTGACAGAAATGAAAGATTTGTTTAGATATGTTATTATCAAACTGTGTAAATTTTCAAATAAGTAATAACGTATGATTTTATTAACATAAAAGCACCAATTTATATTCTTTATATTCAGTAATAAATATTCGAAATATTTTAATTGATATACGTTTTGGATATTTTCAGTAAATAATTCACTGCCTATGAGGAATTCTGCATTGCATTGTTCAAGTCGATCATTTACATCTGTCAATGAAAATGAAATAGCGAAAAATGCAGAAAAAAGTAATAACTCGCAGACGAGCGTGCAGCAGGGCCAAGTGCAAGCGCCGGTTAACAGCGCGGCGACGTTTACGAATGACGAGGTGCACGGCCCACGCATCACGACCTTACCACCAGGTGTCACTAGTGGCGTCGCTGGACCTGTTTTTCTCAACGCGGGAGTGCCTAATTTGCAAACAACCCGCGAACAGCAATCGCAACCTCTCGCTGGACCCATTCCAATGTTTAAACATTCCGTTAGTCCTAGCTTGAAAATGAATCCGGCCAAAAGCTTATTACCATTCAATGTTACACCACCCAAACCTTCGGTTAGAACATATGTATTATGTTTGAGATATATATTTATTTATTAGTTCAAATAATCATAAAAATAATATTTGATATTTTTTATCTTAAATTTAATTTTGAGATTTGATGCGAGAAAATTTACTAGCAGTTTTCAACATTCTATTAAAAACGAGTAGCAACAAAATGCAAAAGAAATATGCCTGGAACGAATAAGGCAGTTTTATATGAGAGTTTTATTGCAATTCATTATGAGTATAATCAATGTTTAAAGTGGAATTTTAAATTACATATGATGCACTTATTACTTTACATAGATTTTTAAGCGAATTAAATTAGTTTAAAGTTGAGGAAAATTTAAATAGTTGTAGGATAATTAAAAAGTAAAAATGTATTATACTAACAAATTATGAAGTTTTCTTATGAAACTTTTGTTTAATAGAGTGTTGAAAACTTATTTTTGTTTTTGCTTCTCTATGTGTAATATATTTTTATATTATTATTATTATTATTATTATTATTATTA